>JAFEMH010006561.1:0-119906 GCA_022495995.1 Adenophora triphylla var. japonica
TCCTCATTTTCATCTGCAAGAAAAACGTAAGTCCGATTTCTCCAACGAAAGTTAACGGAATCCGCTTTCTTTTCTCACTTTCAT
The DNA here is from genome assembly GCA_022495995.1 of Adenophora triphylla var. japonica. Lineage (NCBI taxonomy): Eukaryota > Viridiplantae > Streptophyta > Magnoliopsida > Asterales > Campanulaceae > Adenophora > Adenophora triphylla. Next base: position 85 of record JAFEMH010006561.1, read on the forward strand.
GGCGCAAGAAACGTAAGTCCGATTTCTCCAAAAAGTTAACGAATCCGTTTCTTTCCTCATTTTCATCAACAAACGTAAGTCCGATTTCTGTCGAACCTTTTCTTTCGAAAGTTAACGAGAATCATTTTTCTTTTCATGTCCCAGAACGAAGTTTCTTTCCTCATTATCATCGCTACGCGTAACTTAAGCCAATTTCCAAAGTCCCCGTTTCTTTCCTCATTTCCAGCACTGTAAACAAAGTTAATCCATCTTCAGCAATCAACAATCGACCGATTTCTTTCCGTGTAACTTTCCACCAGTGAAAACGTAAGTCCATTCTCTCAAAAAAGCTCCCAAACAAGAATCCTGATTTCTTTCTCAATAATGAACCCGGTGTCAGTCTTTCACAAAGTAATTGATTCCACGAGTCCGTTTCTCTAAAGTTAACTAATCCCGTTTATTTCTCATTTTCATCCCAGCAGCTTTCAACTACTGCGGCATCTCATTCGAGATACGTAGGTACTCAAATCGATCAATACCATTCTTTTCCTCGACGAAGACATCCTTCAAATGAAGTGGACTATCCATCCCTAATCCATCCCCAAGAAAAATGGAAATGGCATCTAAAATTCATCAGTTCGAAACAAAACGCATCATCAAGGTCCGAGGCACCTAAAACGCCATCTTAGGTCGAGGCACCTAAAACGCCATCTTCAAGGTCCGAGACACCTAAAACGCCATCTGGTTCGGCACCTAAACGCCATCTTCAAGGTCCGAGGCACCTAAAACACCATCACTTCCGAGGCACCTAAAACGCCATCTTTAAGGTTTGAGGCACCTAAAACGCATCTTCAAGGTCCGAGGCACCTAAACGCCATCTTCAAGGTCCGAGGCACCTAAACGCCATCATCAAGGTGAGGCACTTAAAATGCCATCTTAAGGTCCGAGGCACCTAAAACACTCATCATCAAGGTTCGAGGCACCTAAAACGCCATCATTACTAGGATGACATCCTAAAACGTAGGGTCGACCGAAGATAGTCGAGACCAAACTCGGCTGATTCCTTTTAAGGATACGTAGGTAGTAAAACTGCCATCGACCAAAATAGTCATTCCTCGTCAGGATATACAACTTCAACAAAAAACAATGTCTTTGAGTTTCAAAGAACGACACTAAATCATAACTTCCTAAAACACTGTCGACGTCAAGATAAGATCAACCAGATTTGATTTCTAAGGATATAGGTAGCCTATCATTAGGTTCAAACGACCAAAATGGTCATTCCCTTCCCGGTCCACCAAAATTACCCTCTTTCGCAGGATGGGACCTCACTTATCGCCCCACTTCCTTTAAAGTTTCGACTCAGTGTCCCAATATGAACGCCATGTTCCTTCACAATTTAACGACTTCCACGTCAGAAAGGGGGGCATTTTGGTCATTTTCTAAGGCAATTTAAACAAGAAAGGGCCTTAAAGGAATATCAAAAATAGGTCAAAAACCGATTGGGAAGAGTCATTTCCAAGAAATTGACTTTTTCATTAAATGCAATACCGCAGAGTCGCACGCCTACGTCCTCGCGGGACAAGATGTCCATATCTTTGTAACCTAAAATCCTATAAATTAAATCATCTCTTACAAGAAGAGCTCAAACCTCTATATTCGAAAAAACAACGACTTATACACCAAGCAAAACACAAAATCCCAACACAAATCTTGATCAAATTCAAGCCCCAAACACAAATCCAAGAAGATAGGGTACAACCATAAACCCTCCTTCTCCTTATTAATCTCCCTCATCCATGCATACATCTCACATTTTAAAGATGTAACTTGTTCAAATACTTGTTCTTCATTTCTTGCCCTAGATCCAAGAGGATCTCCATGGATCTCATTTCCATGGATGATTCTCTATAAGGATCAACATTTCTTTTAACTTGTTGCCTCTCTTCTTACATTAACTAGTTGTTACTTGATCTCTTGACCTAAAGTGTGGTCACCTTGGAGTTCATCTCCATGGATGATCACACTAAATGGTCCATATTCTTATTTTCACTTTCTCTTTGTGTTATTGTTTCTTGCTTGACCTAAAATGTAGTCATCTTGGACTAAATTTTCATGGATGACCATTTTAAAAGGTCTAAATTGTCTTTACTTCCTTAAAAATGCTTTTCCTAACCTAAGATCTTTACCTTTGAACAATTTCCATGGATGAAGATCATTAAGGTTCTTAGGTTGTAAAAAGGGTGAAGTTGATACATTGAGTTCAAAGATCTCAAGGATGGTCATCTTAATGACCACCTTGGAAATCCACTCTAAAGTTGATACACCCTTAACCTAATATTAATTTTCATACATTAATCTTTGTTAAATCTCCCCATCCCAAGCAAATGAAATGCTTTCGAGTCCTAATGTACCCTAAGGATGGCTTGATATAGTAGATCACCACTAATCATGTTTAGTGATCACTAATCAAAGCTTAAGGAAAGTGGGGACAAGCATGGATGCAAATCCCAAAATATTTTTTAACACTTTCGGTGCAAAATTTCGATCTCAGAACTCCGCTTACATTGAATTTACGAATGAAAAAAAGGAATATTGTCCCATCCGCGCGGATGAATCTCGCTCGGCATGACAAGAATGGGGATGACATTTTTTTTTCCATTTTTCACTCAAAGCACATTATTTTGGTAAATTTCGTCAAGTCAAAACTTCATTTCCGTAAAATTCCTTTGCAAAACACACACACACACACAAATGGTTTTAAATTAGGAAGACTCACGAGGCATTTCGGTGAACCCTAACGTTCTTTCCGGAATGTAACGTGACCTCCGAACCCATTTTTCTCTAATTTCGGGCATTTTTCAAAGTTTTGGCCCTTAAACTAAAACGGCGACTCGTTTGATTTTTCAAAAATGAAAATCGGGTACATCGACACGAAGACGAATATATTCTGTCCACCACCAGCAACTGTCTTTTTCAAGGCACGACCTTCTTATCGTTCCATGGCACGCTGCCGCCTTATAGCATTCGGGGATAGCTTAGGTGCCATGGTAGGATTCGCATTGAAAGAAAAGAAACAACCAGACTCATTAAAGAGAATCAAAAAAAAAAAAAATAAGAACTTCAGACAAAAATATGATCAGATGGAGGCTCGCAGACGCGCTATCATGCACGCCCACACTTGGACTCAAATCAAACAACTCATGAACCCTCCAATCGGGATCATAGAGTTGGGGCTCAATAACAATCTGGGGCGTAGTAGCTACCTTCTCTTTGAGGTACCACCGCGAAGATCATGCAATGGCTCGTTGTCTATAATTGCGCTCACATCAATTTGAGCCCTCTGTCACGAACCGAGCCAGCATCTAGCAACGGCAATTTGAAGGGCCTCGATTCGAACGGCTAGTATAAGCCGGAAGAAACCCTAATGGGTGTTGCCCTCCGCCTTGGAAAATTCCACCCAAACCTACTCTCAATGACCATAATATTCTGATTCGTCAAACTTATTTGTTGGAGGAAAAAGGTACGGGCATAATTGTTTTTTATTTTCGGCCGAGATGGCCGGTTATTTGGTTGGAATAGAAGGCATAAAGCCCAAAGAGAGGGTTCAAAGCCAAGAATTACATACCACGATAAAAGAGACTAGGCTCGAATAGTGTTTAGAAATAGGAGGCATCTATTGAAGTCAAGGAATCGGGCAATGAAGGGCCAAGAGGAAGCCTCACCATTCTCAATGGACCCCAAAGAATCAAGCTTTATTGTCCCCGCGGACGCTCGCTCGGCTGCAATTTCCTTCACCTCCACCTCCACCTCCTCAAGGACTTGAAAAGAATTAGGTCAACACCATAAGTGGTGGCTTCATCTCCCACCGCAAGGCACGCTTTCTTTTCTTGCCGCATCCAAGTTGAGGCTAAGATGGCTCATGTCGCTGGCAACATTCTCCTTCGGTCCTTCAAAAAGGCATCATTTCAAGCCCGTTGACTACAACCAGTATAAATTCCGCGATCATCAACCTCGATCTTCGAGCTATCGAGCCAAAGAGATCGATAGATGATCCGTGATCTGCTTCCCTCCAACTTCATCCACGTCCATATTAATAACTCATCATCACTACACTCCAGTTCACCATCATAGGTTAGGCCTCTATTTGGGCAGGCAACCGCGGTCGAGGTTCTATCTCCATAGGCCGTCGGTCAATCGCGGCACACCCGCATTAGCCACGATCGCCTCGATCTCATCCATCAAAGGTATCTTTTCCCCACCATCACTGCGTAGGGTCTACGATAGCTCCTCACCGCCCAACAGCTCAATCGGCGGGGTCACGCTCATGTTGAAGTTCAAAATCCCCATCACAAAGTTCCTTAAACGATTATGGTCACCCAAACCAAGATATCGACAGACACATCCTTTTCTTGGCCTCCCACAATGGGTGGGACCCAATCCCGATCATACTCGATTTTAGAAATATTTAAAAGCCTCTAGGGATAACCTAATTCAAGAGGTGGCCACCTTCCTATAGATATCACCCGATTTCTTACAAACGGCGAAGGTATCGGTGGTGCCACCAACTCTAAATGGCGCTCCATCCTATAAGTCATCCTAGAGACAGAAGGAGCAAATAGATGAAAATAAAAATCACTTACGGAAAAAGACTAAAGGAAGAAAGCGATTAGAAAAGCTGAGCAAATATTTCTCTCTAAAGGTGATTTCAAGCTCTGAAGATAATCAAAGAGAATGAAGGAGAGGGGTTTGATATTGTGAATGTGTGCCCAAAATTTTTTGTTTATTGGAATTCACGAGAGTTTGAAGACATCAGGAGTTATTTGAAAAACGGAGTCGCAACATAATTTATGATTACCTCAAAACTTTGAAAAAAAGGTTTTATGGGTTCGGAGAGTTAAGTTACCCCTTGGGAAGAACGTTTGGCGTTCACTGAAAGTGCCTTAGAACAAGTCTCCCTAGATTTCATTAATCGTGTTTGCTTGCGTGCTTTCTTTGTGTGCGTGTGTTTGAAAATAAGGGGGAATGTCCCAAGTTGTCTTCCGGACGTCTGAACCATTTGTTGGTTGTGGCTCAGGATTCCTTGGAATTTATGTATTTGGGATTATGATCCAGTATAATCTTATGACTTATGATCGCCCCGCATTTTAAACCTCGGGACCCACCGGGACTTGCGTGATCGAGAGAATGGCTCTCTTTTTGGGTCGAAAGATGAGGTTCTTTAGGAAGGAATGTCCTTGGCCCATCAATCCTACGCTTTAAGACGGTCGAGCTCGTATAGAGGCTTCATGCATTCTTAAGCGATAATGTTGGAGATATAGGGTTGAGAGGTTATCCCTTTCCTAAAGAAATCATGAACCTTTAATGGAAGGAGCGATGCAAAGATGAGAACTTTTACACCCGGTCCGTTTCAAGGTTGGGGGAAAGGGGAAATGCGTGATGAAAAATGAATCTTTAATGAAAAGATGACATTTTTAGGTTGCAAATGATGCTTTTTGATTGAAAGGGAAATGATCTTTATGCAAATGATGCATAAAGATTTGGTTTATCTAAATGATGCATTGAAAAGGGGGTTTTGATCTGAAGGATGCATTTTGTGAAAAAGATTTGATCTTTATATACCAAATGATGCATAAAGATAACATTTTTATTGGAAAATAGGGATTTTAGGTGCAAAGGATGCACCTTTATGAAAAAAGACTACATTTTTATGATAAATGAGGTCTTAATGCATACGAAAGGGGAAGGGGATGATAAAGATGTGATCTTTAAGCTACCGAGTCCCAAGCAATATAAAAACGATGCAATGAGCAATTTATAAAGCAATTAGGATGCAAGGATAGGGTGTGCGAGGTTACCGATGACTTCCTTTGCTACTCGGGACGGAGCTAGGAGGAAGATTCTAGATCTTTGGTCTTGAGGAGGAGGGATGAAGCTTCTTGGCCTTCCTTAGCTGCTTCTTGAATTCCCAGTGAGTTTCTTCGTGCTTTGAGAGGTGGATTGAGTATTTTTCTCATATATTGTGTGTTTTGAAATGGGTAGAGGAGAGGGCTCTATTTATAGAGCGATCTGGATAAGGCTAATGGGCCAGGTGCGGGCACACGAGCTCTGTCTTTGGAAATGAGGTAGTGCGGCATTATCCACAATGATATTTCCGGCATTCTAGAACCATGCGAGGTGGCATCATTCTAGAAGCTTTCTCCCCAATTAAGAAAAACGTGTTTTCTTAATTGGAAGGCTCCTGCTGACATAATTTTAAGAATTTGGATGTTCGGGACATTTCAGGAACACTAGGAAGGTCCGAGAATTCTAGGAAATTTACTGGGAAATGTCGGGAAGAGTGCTTAGGAAGGCATGAGCCGGTTTGGGTACTTACGAAGCCCTCGGCAACGTCACTTGCAAGGCGAGTGTGGTTGCTCGATAGAAAAGGATCCGATACGCGAGATGCGGGACGGATGGGAGACCAAGGTGGTCGAGTGGTTGAACCTTTTGGAAGGCTACCTACGTATCCACAGGAGGAATCGAGCCGGTAGTAGTTCGGAATTAGGATCCTCACGAAGAGAAACCGTAGAAGAAAAATGGCTAGGGGTCAAGCAATTGATCCTATTGGGGGTATGCTAGGAGTGACCGGGTGGTGAATATTTGAACTTCTATGAGGGCGCTTTGTCAGCGAGGAGTGGCCAGAAGACGAGGGTGACGAAAGTGGGTCGAGATAGGTGGACCTTTTATAAAAAGGCTACCTACGTATCCGGAGGAATCAAGCCTTGATCGTAGTTCGAAGCATCACTAGATGATTAGGAACGATCTAGGATCCTCACTATTCGGAGGAAGGAAGAGAGACGTCACTAATGACGGAGATAGAGGTAGCACAAGTTGGAATGACTTGGGCATACTTCACTATTCGCGGATAGAGGTAGCACAAGTTGGAATGACTTGGGCATACGTCACTATTCGCGGATAGAGGTAGCACAAGTTGGAATGACTTGGGCATACGTCACTATTCGCGGATAGAGGTAGCACAAGTTGGAATGACTTGGGCATACGTCACTATTCGTGGATAGAGGTAGCACAAGTTGGAATGACTTGGGCATACGTCACTATTCGCGGAGGTAGCACAAGTTGGAATGACTTGGGCATACTCACTATTCGCGGATAGAGGTAGCACAAGTTGGAATGACTTGGGCATACTTCACTATTCGCGGATAGAGGTAGCACAAGTTGAGATTTTGACAATTCGGAGAGTGTCGCCTAGTGTTATCCCGTTATAAACGGAATTAACGGAGGCGGCCCAGGGAATCGCTTGATTGCTAAAGAGATAAGGGATATTTTCTGAAAGATGTTATCTTGGTTAAAAGATAACGGAAATTGCATGCCTTAGTGGAAGGTCCAAAGGTCGAGATTATAATTTGCGCTCGTAGGCCAAATGAAGCCGCCCGCGTGAGATGGAGAAAAAGAAGCAGAGTACGGCTAGAGATCACACAGTTTTTTCAGATTATTTTAAAATCGAGAATTCGAGCGGGAATTTGGGCATTTGTTGCCGCCCACTTCAGCCAGTAGAGAGAGAAAAGAGAGAGAGAATTTTCGAAATTCTTGACCCCTTTTGCTTCCCTTTGATTTGAAATGGATGGGAGGGCAATCCCGTACCAAGGCAAGCGAGGAGAAACATCTCGGCGGCCGCGAAGAAGAGAGGAGGAAGGAGCTCGTGAGGACGGAGAGGAAGTATGACTTCCTTACGCCTCCGTCGGAGCTTTATCCGGGGAGAAGGGAGCATGTCAACGAAACCATGATCGGTTGGGGTAAGCAATCTTATTTGGCTCAAATTCGGTGCTTTTGCTTGAATTTTTTTGAATGATTTAGGGCTTGACCCGAATTATAGGATTTTTCTAGGATTTTCCTAGGATTTTTGAATGATTTTTGAGATGCATGAACAACCTGTGAGGCTAAAAATATGCATACGGTTATTTGATGAAAATTATGAGAATGACTCACTTTTTTCTCGCAAAATGAAGTAAGAAATTTTTTAAAATATGAGACGGAGTTCTTGCCTTGTGCTTTAGAACTAGGTCAAAATCCCGATTTTCAATGAGAAAACATGATTTTGGAAGATGAAAATGATTCATGCATGCCATTTTTTTTTTGAAAGAATAATGCTTATGTGCTGAGAATTGTGATTTTGTGCTTTAGGAAAGCAATGACGCGTTTCAAGTGATGAAAGACACGTTTTTGATGCAAAAGATATGCTAGAAAAAGCTTTATGAATGCTTTTCTTTTGAAAATATGTGCACTTTTGAATATATGCGTACTTTTCCCATGAGCCAGTATGAAGGAGCGACGCTTCTTTTGATGTGCTTGTCTACGGGAGAACAAGTACAGAGGACCGTCGGAGGTAGCGGTCAAGCTTTGTGAGAGGATGCCCAGGACTTTGAGAAGGATGGGGGCAAATCAGCCAAGGCGGTGAGGGCACTACTAGAGCTTGGATGCATTTGTAGAGAAATTGCTATCGGTAGAGGTGTCAGCATCCCACCTCTAGACGAGCAAGGGCTTGGTCCGGGCCACTATCGAGTTTTGGTGGGACGGTACACATAGCTTTCACCCGAGGCACAGGAGGGCGCGACAAGTGACTCCTGCCGATTTCCACCGGCTAATGCAGACTTACTGATTCACCAAGAGGCCCGTGACTTGGAGAGGACCATATTACAGTAGGAGTTTAGGGCTTTGGTCGGGTTTGATTTGGTCCCAGAGGGGCAGAGGGATGGAGACACGGAATGTCGAGGTGGCGATCCAGGACTTCCATACGAGAATTTCTTGCTAATGATGTAGTTGCCAATGGTAGCTAGAGCATTAAATATAGTTGATCTTGCTCCCGGTCACCATTTTTGCTAGTGCTGGGACGATAGGCATGACTTTCGCCTCCTCGACTTTGCGGAGGATGTTGGCGGGATTAGGACCGGTCTCGTGGGGAGAGGCTAGGATTAGGCGGAACTCTACTTCTCCCTGGATGCATGTACAGTAGAGACTCAAGTACAACTTCCGTGAATTTGCTTTTCTTTTTGCCACCGAGGTAGTCTCCTTTCTTTTCTCTTTTTTTTCTTTTCTCGTCTTGAGACTTTTATAAGAGAGAGAATAGCCCTTTTGATGTTTTGAACATGCGAGCTACAGTTTTGCGAGGTGATCGGGTTCTTCCCTTGGAACCAAGCAGAGTGATCTTGCCCATCTTCCATGCTATGGTTCGCCGGATTGGAGAAGGCAACGAGGAATAAATTCGCGGGAAGACCCGGATTACCTTCGACTACAAAATGAGCAGAGGCCGGTCATGTGAGGGGATGGGCGCGATGGAGTGGACTTCTACCCTGGGAGCGAGTGTATCCGGAGGCAATCTTGCCGGGAGATGCTATAGAGGTGACGAGGCAGTAGGAGGTGGCTCACTGTGGCCGACATGTGATGTAAATCTACACTTGAGGGACCGTTTCTCGAGGCAAAGATGTGGTCATGTTCCCCACTAGATGCCATTACTCCTTCTAACCCTCCAAAGACGGATCTCACGTCGCCAGCCTCGAGGACCGGCCGCCAGAGGATGAGATTGCTAGAGTACCGAGCGGCGTAGGCCGCGGAGGAGTGCCATTTCGACATGGACACCCCTACTTGCTCAGTGTTTGTGGAGCAGCGCGCTGAGGACGCCCACGAAGCTAGCTGAAGGCGGCGGTGCACTCAGAGTGGATATAGGGAGGATGAGCCTACCGACTCGCCGATCCCTCCCGCACACCCAATCCTATGTGGTCCATTGGAGTGCCAAGGAGGATGAGGATACTGGTCCCCGATGCTAGGGAGCCCCGGTGCACCTTGCCGCATAGCCGATAGCACCGTAAGTGTACTCTTAGAGTCTTATTCACCTTTTTAGCTTTTCCATTTACTACCGTTTTGCTATTTTCTCGAGATTTTCTGAGATTTTCTCTTCTTTTTCTCGTGGGTTCCACTCAGCACTTATGATAGGTGAGAATTAGCCGGTCGAGCAATAGGGAGCTGGAAGGACATGTGCCTTAGGTCTCTTACGAGGAAGCCGCCTCGCGCTTCGAAGGCGGCCCAGTCATTGATGCACGTGAGCCTGGGCGCGAAGAGACAGCAGCACGCTTCTGGGGCACAGCCTGGCCACCTCGTATCGGCCTCCTGAGTACTCTTCCCGAGTGCTATGCCTCGGGGCGGGGTTGTGACCCAACGCCGACATTCGTGAGCACTGGCCGAGCACGGGCACGATAATGTCCATTTTTGTCCGACTTGAGCTGCACCTGTGGAGGACTTGATGAGGGAGGCTAGCATTTTTACAGAGCCGAGCAAACATGAAGATGAAGAAGAATCGGAGGGCCTAGGAGGGTCTCTAGAATAGATTTGGAACAAAAACAAACAATTTACAATTTTTATGCACACTTTGTTTATTTTTTGTGTGCTTTATTTGGGCGCCGATGGGGCGAAAAACATTGTATGTTACATTTTTAATTGCTTTTCTAATTCATGCTTTTTCAATTTGCATATTATCTCGAGCCTTGGGCGAACTTTTTTGCTGGAGGTGGGGGTAATTACGAAAAATGGGCCAAGCCAATGATTTATAATGGTGTATAAATGCTTGAATGTGAAACTTCGGACATGTTTTTGTACGAGTTTTTGGTTGAAAAAGTTAGGTGAAAAACTCCACTTGGGCAGCAACTTTAGTTGCCGCAGAAATTTTCTGCGAAGAGGGCTGAAAATGTAAGCCAGTGCGGCAATGGCCTGGAGGGCAAATGAAGCCGTGCGGCTTACGCCTGATTCTATGCAGCCGGTTATTTTACGAATAAAAGCAAGGCTTGGCCATTTCATTTCATTTTCACTCTAGACTTGTCCCGATTGTTCCTGCAGAGCATATTTTGGACCTAAAAGCACCATCTTTGATCATTTTGCGATGGAGAATCCGTTAGATTACAAAGGGGGAAACGAGACCATTTTCTATCCGGTCTTCAATCTTGGGCGAGATATAACTTCCAAAATCACAAGGGGCTGCTTGATTCTTCCTTCAAGATCAAGTCTTTATGGCATTTGAGGGATCTCCCGCCCGATTGGGATCTCGTTGAGAGCCGCAAAGAAAGTTAAGGATGTCAGGAGACATGTTTATCAAGTTTCTCTTACAACGAAATCGTCCCAACGCACGAAGACTTGAGCCTTGATTGGGGGTCCCGAGATTGAGGCTATATCTATTCCGCTGATCGGAGACGTGCTGGTGACGGTAAAGCTTGCATCTTTTCTGCGAGATTCCTTTGGGAGAGGCCGAGAGGATGATGGTAGCCCCTGGATAGGATTGACCTTTACGATATCCGGGCAGGTTTGGGTCTCCGAGATATGGCTGCGACCGCGGTGGCTATGGATGCTTTCATTCTCTGCGTATTCTCTATTTTGTTCATCACTGAGTCCGTGGGATGTCATAGTGGTCTCTTGGACATGGTCGAGACTGCGCGGGGCCGGGAAGGATATTGTCCCGCCGGTTTTGGGAGAGACATTTCATGGGATTGATAGGATGGCTCGGGAGACCGTTTCATGAGGTCCTGAGTCAGGCTATGTTGACTTTGTGGTTCGGGAGAGGCTCGGGGCTTTGCACGGGGCTGCTCGGGCTTTGCCGACTGCCCTTGGGTGATTTCTCGGAGAGGTGCACCTAGGCAACAGGAACAGGGTAGCCGGGAGCCGATGATGGCTAGGCTATCCACTTCGGACATCCGTTGGTGGATACCACATTGGAGGTTCTGCACGGGAGGATATTTCAGGAGTCTTATGTTGTGAGGGTTCCGTGATTCTCGCTGGTCGTCCTTCTACATACCCCGCTTAGTATCCGAGGCAGTTTGGGGCTTTACAGAGCCTTTGAGCGGTGGGAGGATATCCGGACCATGGAGGTGGTGTCATTGGACATGAGAGATCCGGCCCGGCTTCTCTTTCTTCTCGAGGGCTTGGGCAGTATACACTTGCTTTCCCACCCGGGGCTATCTTCGGGAGCAGGGAAGAGTACCATCTTGACCACTTTGTCTACTTGGACTGGTACGAGAGGGAGATGGGAGTGACTCAAAGCATCTTGGAGGATAGGCGTCGAGCTTTATTGGGACTGACCGTGACTCGAGTAGGACTCTGAGGAGAGACCGAGGCTAAGGCGAGTTGCCATAACCAATCGTGTGACTTGAGTCGGAGATATGGAGGCTCGGTACAAGAGATTGTCCGAGGTCGCTCCTTTGACCGAGGCTCGAGGAGGAGGAGGAGGTGCGGACTCGTGCTCGTATAGAGAGAGCGCTCATGGGTGACACGGGGGTGGTAGAGGCTCCGGTGAGGATACCGCAGGTCGGGATGAGGGATACCGAGCATTATTGAGAAGAAAAGGAAGAAGACTCGACGAGGCCGAGGAAAAGGGAAGAAGGCGAAGACTCAAATAATGACGATTGACAAGTCTTTTCTCAAGATCCTCTTATTGCCATTTGCAAACACATTAGTTTATTTAGGCATTTTATTGTATTTTAGATCTTTTAGCGGGTTAAGCGAGAGTTAAGAGGTAGGCGGTGCTTGAACTCATCAAGAAGCTTTTAACTTGTAATGAACAAGAGATATTATCTTAAAAATTAATCAAGACACATTTCATGGAAACTCAAATGTCTCGATTTATTTGGGACCCGTTTTTATAGCTGAAATACCCTTTATTTTTATTTATTGTTTAGGACGCCTTCATGGAAGCTTGATTGCCCCTTTTTTTATTGTTTAAGACCAGAGACCACCATATATGGTCGCCTACGTTCCCTTTTACAAGAAAGGCTAAGGGGCTCGAGTCTTCGTAGTTCATTCCGTGAACTAATTTTTATGTGCGGCCACTTGTCTTTTGCCTAGACCGCCCTTTTGGGGTTTTTTTTCCTGACATTACTCTTTTGCACTTATTTAAGTTTTTTATCTTTCTCTTTTTTTTATATTTTTTCATGCAACCCTTGTCTTTTACCTAGACCGCCCTTTTTGGGGTTTTCTATTTAGCCCTAGTGGGCATTACTCTTTTGCACTAAGATTTTTTTTTTTTTTTTTTTTTTTTTTTTTTTATTTATTTTTTTTTTTTTTTTTTTATTATCGGACATAGTATCTTCGGAGTTTATCACCGATTGTTTGGGTGGACAAAGGGTTGCCATCCAAGTCTCTGCAAGCTTCATTGCTCCTCCCGACAAGATTTTCTCGCACCACATAAGGGCCGATCCAGACGGGTTCCCATTTTCCCTGGGGGTTGTCTTAGGGGGCTTCACTTTCAAAGACTAAGTCGCCCTTTCTTGATGTCTCCGGCCTTGACCTTTATCAAACGCTCGCCATTCGCCTCCTGGTAGGCTCGGGTGTGTTCCATGGCTTTTAGCCTTCTCTCGTCAAGCCGGGGGCTAATTCGTCATGCCGGTCGCAACCATTCCACTTCATTGACCACTCGTTTTCGAGAGGACCCTTAATGACGGGATTTCCAACTCCACCAGTAACACCGCTTCCATCCCGTAAGTTAGGGCAAAAGGAGTTTCTCCACCGTGGCCGTTTACATTGCGTTACGCCTGTAGCCCTGCAGTGCTAAGTGCACTTTTCGGGCCAATCACGACCACGGGTGGCCATCTTCCTGATGATCCGCTCGAGTGTCTTATTAGCAGCTTCCACAGGCTCCGTTGGTCCGAGGTGCGTACGGGGACGACTTGTGGCGAGTAACTCGAATTTACGACGGCTAGCCTATCGTAGCCTTCCTTCCTCGAAGTGTGACCCATTATCGAAATGATCTCGTTGGGCACCCCATATCTCGCATATTATGTTTTCTTTGATGAACCTGGGGCCACTTTTACACCGGGAAGTGAGGACCTTCAGTAGGACTTAGCCTCTACCCACTTGCGAAGTAGTCGATGGCTACCAACACGAACTCGTGCCCATTGCTTCTGCTTGGGGATATTTTCCCTATCACGTCAATGCCCCTAGTTGCAAACGGCCAATGAGTCGTCGCCACGATGTGCCTATGAGGTGGGGAGATGATTGAGGTTAGCAAACCGCCGGCATTTGTCGCGAGTGTTCGGACGTGCCAGATCACGGTGCATTCCATGGAGATCCAGAGTAACCCATTACGAGGATCGCTTGCATCGTGGCTCACGGCATTCATGTGAGGACCGCGGGGACCATTGTGGACTTCGGTCATCAACTCTTTGGCTCTTTCTTGGTGACACATAAGAGGAGTGGTCCTTGATACCGCTTCTTGTATAGTTGCCTCCTAGAATGACGTGCTGAGAAGCCAACCTTTTCGGGGCTCGCAAGCTTTTGGCTCGACTCCTTCTTTTGGTCTACCTTCTTCCATCTACGAAAGCCGACTCCCGTCTTTGAGGAATTGGTAATCCCGATTGTACTCAAGGTTCCTTTATAGGCTCGAGTCCCGAGGTCCACTTCACAAAGGAGTTTGGAGGGCTTCTCTTCTACCCACTCACAGAGGGCTTTATGGCTTTTCCCTGGGATCTCTGATGAGGCTAGAGTAGCTAGGGCATCTGCGAATCTGTTCTTTTCCCTCGGCAAGTAGTGGAAAGTCACTTCTCTGAACATCCGATCAACTCCTCCATATAGGCATGATATCGTTGCGGATTAGGGTCTACGGTCTTCCACTTGTTGAACCTGGTTGATGATCAGTGAGTCTCCGTAAACTTCGAGCTCCTTGACATTTCTTTCTAAGGCGGCCTCAAACCAGAATGCGAAGCTTCATACTCGGCGGCATTGTTCGTGGCGAGAAAGTTCAACTTTGAGGGCTATGGGGTATGCTCATCTTTTGGATCGACCAATAGCATTCCTACACCATTTCCTCTTTTGTTAGCGGCTCCATCAAAGAATAACTTGCCATCTATTTTCGGGCTCAACCGCAAAGATCCCTTCATCACGGAAATTGGGGTTCGGGCCCTCTGTCTTCATTCTTTGGAAATTTGCTAGGTGATCGACAATGCTTGACCCTTGATGGCCTTTCTGTCACATAGTTGATGTCGTATTACGCAAGAAGAAGGACCACTTCGCTAGACGCATCGATAGGGAAGGCTTGTCAAAGATGTACTTGATGGGGTCCATTTTCGAGACCCGAGTTCACGGGGTGGGCTTGCATATAATCTGCTTCAACTTGCCGACTACCCCGGACTACCCAGCTGGGTCTTTTCACACGGCGAATAATTGAGCTCTCGCTCCACTGTAGCTTCCCGCCGACAAAGTAAATGGCACTTTCTACCCGAGAATCTTTCTTCTCTTGAGCAAGCATAGCCCCAACCGCCGTGGTTCAGTGATACAGGTTAGATAGAGCGAAGAGGCTTCGTCTATGTGGGGGGCATAAGGGGGATGCGCTAAGTATGCCTTGATGCGGTCAAAGGCGTCTTGGCATTCTTCGGTCCATTCTGTGTCCACATTCTTCTTCATGAGCTTGAAGATGGGCTCGCACATAGTGGTCAACCGATTGACAAAACGGGCAGATGTCACCGCAATTTACCCATGAAACTCTTGACTTACATGCAGGTTTGAGGTGGCCTCATATCCATGATAGCTTTGATCTTTCGGGGTCAACTTCTATACCTCGCCCGTGACCGTGTACCCGAAGCACTTTTCCCACTTGTCACTCAGAAGGTGCATTTAGCGGGGGTTTAGTCTCATGGAATCTTTGTCTCGGCCTCTCAAAGAATTTTCGTAGGTCGACAAAGTCTTTTCACCCACCTTCTCCTTTGGAGTGGATTATCATGTCGTCTACGTAGACCTCAATCTCCTTGTGGATCATGTCATGAAAAAGTGCGGTCGCTGCCCTGGTAAGTAGCCAGGCATTCTTGAGCCCGAATGGCATTCTTTGTATAACGGTAGGTTCCCCGCGGTGTGGTAAAGGCACATCTTTTCTTGGTCTTCTTCGGCCATCTTGATTGCGTTGTAGCCTTTCGAAAACCATCGCGAAGGATTTGACTTCGTAGTTAGCGTGGGAATCCACCAAGGATGTCTATGTTTGGCCGAAGGGTAGTCGTCTTTGGCCGGGCCTTGTTCGGATCTCGGAAATCCACACACGGCCCAGCCGCACCTTCCCATTGGCCTTGGTTACGGTCACGATGTTGGACAACCATGTCGGGTATTCAATGACTACGATGAATCCTACCCGCATGTAGCTTCTCAATTTCTTCTTTGACCTGTAGAGACCATTCCGGCTTGATTTTTCTCGTTTTAGCTCGTTTATTCGTTTAGCATCCGGTGCTAGAGGGATTACGTGCTCTACTATCGAACTGTCTAGCCCAGGCATATCTTTGTATGACCATGCAAACACGTCGACGTATTCTACGGCGGCTCAATCAATCAGTCCCTTTCGGCCCCACAGGGAAGAAGCTTCCCGATCTGTGTCTCTTTAGGTTCCTCACCAGTGCCCCAGTTCACACTTATCAAAACCTCCTCGGCCGGCTTGGGCCGGTTTTCCTCTTTTACGAAACACGGCAAGATTTCTTTAATGTATTGTTCGTTTAGTGTGTTTGCATCTTGTTCGAATGATTCATTATTAAGCGTTCGTTAAGTTTTGAGTTAATTTATCATTTGTTAAGTTGGCAATAAGAGGATAATCGAAAGATCTGTCATTTCATTCAAGATAAGGGGAAAGATGACATCGATTACATTTTCATAATCCTCGGGCGTGAGGCCTTCGGATGACTACGAGGACTGGGAGATTCTGAAGATTCCCGACTGTTGAATAGACAACAACGACTCTGGACCCTACACTACTTATTGACTCGAGGGGGACTTGGCAAGGGTTAGGCAGGGATCTCGCTCGTTCTTGCTTTGTTGCCACAGGGAGTAACGATCTTGTCGGCGTTCTTGAAAGTTGGAGACTTCTAACTGATCAAAAAGCTTGCCGGAAATCATTAACAGCCGGGTGCATCGTGGAAAGATGGTGAGGGAACTAAAGTAACTTGTTGCAATCTTTAGGCTAGCTCTTCATGCCTGTCCGGACTCATTGACGAAGGTCGCTCATCTTATCAATGCATTGCTTGATAACTCATTTTCTCTTTGCGATCTTGGACACCACGACCTTGTCGGTGTAGCGACGAAGGGTTGGCTTGGATAATCTTGATGAAGTCTTCTTCGAGAGGATCTTGATTCTTCCTTGGCGCTACGTATTATAGGCTTTTACGTGTTACGCTTCCCGGATCCTGCTAGCTTCTTATTGAACTTCACGATGGCCACAAATTCGGCCTTTGCGCCCGAGGATCAGCTGCCGGGGTATCGAGGGTGGGTATGCTTGGGTGACGGGTTCCTTGATGGGTTCCTTGGCATAAGCGCATAGTAGTCGAACTTGCCCGAGGGCTCTCCCAAAGTTCCTACGCTCTTGTCCCCGCCTTCGTATCTTTCCTTAAGCTTGGCTTTGTGTGGACTTTCTCTTCTTCTTCTTCCTTGAAGGAGCGTCCTCATTGATCCATTCTTGATACTCATACTGCTGTGCTTCGCAATCACATACATCATACCGGATGTGAGGCACGGGTTGAGCCAGGATAGCCCCTCCAACGCTTGGTTATTACCGTTGTGGATTACCATGTTAGCCATTTTGACACCGGAAAAGGCGACAAAACCGAGGATTCTGCGAACTGTCCGAGGATTACTGCGCTAACAAAGTTCTTTGACCGAGTGTTCTCACCCACTTCTTTCTCGCTGCGGGAAAGGGATAGGAAAGGTTTAGACTCGGGGTAGGTGTTTAAGTGAAGGCCTCGAGCAATATGCAAATTAGAATCTTCAAGTTTACTTAAAAAGTTGTCTTTTATTAATATCTATTTGGTTGGAAAAGGGATTACGCCCTTCTTTTTCACAACTACTCTAGATCTGGATCGGTGGGTTCCGTCACTACGTCTATAAGCCCCTCGTATTCCACCCGTATTTCGACCTCCCAGGTGGACAGCCCCGGCGAGGGTCACATAGGGCACGCGGATCCCACCGACCGAGAGTAAAGAACGCTCCTATCGGGCCTAGCGGGTCATAGGACCTTTCAACGCACGAGCGATGCGGATTATAGTCAAGGCAATACCGGGAAAGTCTCGTCTCTCGCCTTGACGGATCTTTTGATGAGTTTCGCTTGAGCGAATGACGGTTTTGACTTTCGGTAATGTCCGAGAATATAATAGGCATGGGTCGGGCGGCAAAAGCCGGATGACGCGGTGTCACATTGAACTTCGTTGCATACGCAGGCAGCGAGTCGGAATCGAAGTCAATGCCGGTCAAGATCTTGCCAATTTTTTCCTTGTCGGAATTTTGGCGGAGCTTCGCTGAGCGAAAGATCTTTTGATTTTTGGCAAAGACTTAGTCTTGACTCTTACGCATTTCGTGCGGGTCAAGGTCGATAGTCAATGTCGGAGTCAAGATCCCACCGATTTTTCCTTGTCGGAATTTCGGCGAGAATTTCGCTTGAGCGAAAATCTTGGTTTCCGTTATGAGCTAAGGCTTGACCTTTACGTGGGTATGCAACCGGGCTATATGACACGGACTAGACCAAAAACCAACCAAAAGTCACGGATTTTTTGAAACGTGTGACACGGATCGTGCATTGGTCGACACCGCCGCCATGGGGAGGTTGGGATGATTCCGTGCGCGCCCGGAGCATCGTAAGGCTGTCCGTGGATCGGCACTGGAACCACCCTCGGGTTTGAGGGACGTGCGTGCAAAAGTGTACGGGATATATCGGGTGCGCGTAGTGTGCGGTCTCCTAAAATTGTTCCTTTTGAGTTAAAACGAGAGATTTTCATAAATGTGTTTTAAAGGAATGATTTTCGGGACGGGGAAGAATGCAACACATAAGCACGTAAATTTTACGGGAAGCCCTGGCCACCATCGGAGCCGAGTAGCCCCAAGCCGCTAGGACCGCCCGATTAACCATGATTTTTCCTGGTGGAATTGCCACCGAGGTCGTATGGGTCGAGAATCGTGAGGATTAGCCGTACGGCCGCATGGATCAATTTTCCGAGGTTCCACTCCTTTTGCTATTTTCTCGGGTTATTTCCCGTTTCGAAATATGCACGTATTCCAAGATGCAAATGATGCAATGCATGGTAAAAGAAAGCAAGCACGATTAATGAAATCGGCGATGGGAGTCTAACCCGCTCGAAAGGGAAAAGCTTTTTGTATTTTTTCAAAGTTTTTTTTTTTTTCGAAAAGGGGATACCGGTACGTGGGATTGTTAAACCACCTTGTTATCCCAAGCCCCGGTTAGGGAGCGATACGGGGAAGGGTAAGTGGGGTCCACCTATATACCAAGTATCGACTTTTGTTTTGAAAATAAAGCTTTTCTCCTTTGGGATTATCCCCACGGAGTCGCCAAACCGTGAATGTGTGCCCAAAATTTTTGTTTATTGGAATTCACGCGAGTTTGAAGACATCCGAGTTATTTGAAAAACGGAGTCGCCACGCCATTTTGATTACCTCAAAACTTTGAAAAAAAGGTTTTATGGGTTCGGAGGTTAAGTTACCCCTTGGGAAGAACGTTTGGCGTTCACCCAAAGTGCCTTGCCGGAGCAAGTCTCCTAGATTTCATTAATCGTGTTTGCTTGCGTGCTTTCTTTGTGTGCGTGTGTTTGAAAATAAGGGGGAATGTCCCAAGTTGTCTTCCTGACGTACAAACCATTTGTTGGTTGTCGCTCGGATTCCTTGGAATTTATGTATTTGGGATTATGATCCCGTCCTCATCTTATGACTTATGATCATCGCATTTTAAACCTCGGGACCCTCGGGACTTGCGTGATCGAGAGAATGACTCTCTTTTTGGGTCAAAGATGAGGTTCTTTAGGAAGGAATGTCCTTAGCCCATCAATCCTACGCTTTAAGACGGTCGAGCTCGTATAGAGGCTTCATACTCATTCTTAAGCGATAATCGGAGATATAGGGTTCAAGGTTATCCTTTTCCTAAAGAAATCATGAACCTTTAATGGAAGGAACGATGCAAAGATGAGAACTTTTACACCGGTCCGTTCCAAGGTTGGGGGAAAGGGGAAATGCATGATGAAAAATGAATCTTTAATGAAAAGATGACATTTTTAGGTTGCAAATGATGCTTTTTGATTGAAAGAAATGATCTTTATGCAAATGATGCATAAAGATTTGATTTTTATGCAAATGATGCATTGAAAAAGGGGGTTTTGATGCAAAGGATGCATTGAAAAAGATTTGATCTTTATATGCAAATGATGCATAAAGATAACATTTTTATTGGAAAATAGGGATTTTAGGTGCAAAGGATGCACCTTTATAAAAAAAAGACTACATTTTTATGATAAATGAGGTCTTAATGCATGCAAAGGGGGAAGGGGATGATAAAGATGTGATCTTTAAGCTACCAAGTCCCAAGCAATATAAAGACAATGCAATGAGCAATTTATAAAGCAATTAGGATGCAAGGATAGGGTGTGCGAGGTTACCAATGACTTCCTTTGCTTCTCGGGACGGAGCTAGGAGGAGAGGTCGATCTTTGGTCTTCAGGCGGAGGGATGAAGCTTCTTGGCCTTCCTTCTTCTTCTTCTTGAATTCCCAGCTTTCTTCACGCTCTTTCAGAGTGGATTGAGTATTTTTCTCATATATTGTGTGTTTTGAAATGGGTAGAGGAGGGCTCTATTTATAGGCAGTCTGGATAAGGCTAATGAAGCCGTGCGGCTGCAGGCTCTTTGCAAATGAGGCCGTGCGGCATTATCCACAATGACTCAGCATTCTAGAACCATGCAAGGTGGCATCATTCTAGAAGCTTCCCCCTAATTAAGAAAAACGTGTTTTCTTAATTAGGAAGGCTCCTTACAGCCATAATTTTAAATTTGGACTGTTCCAGGACATTTCCGGAACACTAGGAAGGTCCGGGGAATTACCGGGAAATTTACCGAAATATCGGGAAAATTAACCGGAAGGCATGAGCCAGATTTGGGTACTTACAGATATTTATAGCACTACCTATACGGGTCGTCTCGTATTAATAAGCTCACAAATCGTCTCTCTCGAATCATGAACCGGCGCAAAGGGTTTAAATTTTGAATTATTGTCGGTTGGCATTTATGGTGCCCCTTGATATTCGGACATGTCGTTTCCGCACCTGACATGCGCTGGCGCTTCAACTGTCATGGGGCCCACCCAATATTAACCGGGAAGCAGCCCAAAAGCTTCTACCAACTTCTACCAAACTCCCCTCACGTGCTCCTCACATGTGTCATACGCAAGGGAGTCTAAGCAAAGACCAGCGAAAAAACACAACACTTGTGACCGTATAAGCGATCTGACCGCGGACTTAGCTTAGCATATATAGCTCCTCGCTCAGACCATAAATGAGTCCTCGCTCAAAGTTAGGGGCTATTGATGAGCCCGGATCTATCGTACCGGACCCAAAGCTCGATCTGGCACAAATGCCAAGTATGACGTGGCATATCCTAGACCGCCAGAGTCAAGACCGCGATCTCCTAAACACACAACTAACTAACACATTACAATTCTTATTCTCAGTTATAAATCCTCAGAGATCTTACTCTCACACCCGAGGGCCTGAGCTAGATTAAATTACGACTTGATCTCTAACGATGTTTACTGTCTTTATTGTGTTATAGGTGCAAATCAATATACAATTCAGATATCCTATAAAAGTGAGATCTCGAAAGTCGTTGCATCATCAATTACCATTACATTTAAACACTTTTTCCAATAATCTGAACTTAGCTTTACATCATTATGGATTCATCATCATTATTACTATGTCCCTCTCTTCTCTATATACAGTACACACAGTGCAGGTCCAAACAGTGTGTGTAACTTTTTCCCCCCACTATTTTTGCTCTAAAACCCATTGCTTGTAAAACAACGTTAAGTAAAAGCATAAAAGATAGTTACCCTTTTCACTACACAATCTCATCATCTCACCAAAAATAGCTAAAAAGCAAACTCCCTTTCAAAGAATGGAGAAAAATTAATGTTATGAACAGGAGTTTGAACAGAGAGAATACAATACACAATACAGATATTTGATTTTGATGATTGCAGAGATAATCAGAGAGGGTTGGGGGCCCTTACCAAAAGCCTGCCATGGAAATGAGTGGCACTGCACCATTAATGGCTTTTGTTTTTCTTCTCTATCTCTCCCACCCACTGTACTCCTGCCTTTGTGAATCTGTATGTATATGCTTATTACATGTATCTGCGATTAATCTTTTCGTCTCATTATAAATGACATAAAATAAAATAAGTTTTACATAAAAATTAAAAAAAACATACTCCCTCCTTTCCAATCTAAATGTTCAAAAATGAGTTCGGCACGAAAATTAAGGAAAGTGATGTAGGAAAGAGAAAAAGTTTAAATGTTGTGAGTATGAAAAATTAAATAGGAGAGAGAATGAGTGGGAGGAATAGTTAGGAGAGAGAATGTTGTGAGTGTAAAAATAAAGTAGGAGAGAGAATAGTGGGTGAAATAGTAATAAAAACTTTCCTCTTTTGGGTTGAGACATTTTAAATGAGACACCCAAAAAGGAACGTTGAGACATTTAGATTGGAACGGAGGGAGTATAATAATTGCTATAAGTATAAAAAATGATGAATGAAAGAGAAAGTGGGATAGAAAATAATAAGTGGATAAATGATGTGACTATAACAAGTGAGCCCCATGAATAAACAAGTATTAAAAAAAAATTGTGCGTTTTGTAATGTAACGAGAGAGTATAAGTTAGGATTTAATTTAAATGGGTCATTTTATGAAAGATTGATATTTTACTTTCTTAAAATAAAGAATTCAAAATTGATAAAATTATTTCATTAATGGTAAAATGATATTTCTCTAAATTTAAAGATGATAAATATGAAATAGTTCTAAAATGAAATAAGTCAGTCGACCACCTTATGCTCAACATGACTTTTTCACTGTGTATATAATGATTTCATACAATTTTATCATAAATATCAATGATAAATTTATAATTTTTAAATTATTTTACATAATTTATTATTTTTTCTGTAATAAAATTTTAATAAAACTATTGTGTATTAAAAAATACAATACTCCCTTCGTCTCACTTCAAGGGTCCTACTTTTCCTTTTGATCATTCTCACTTCAAGAGTCATTTCCATAAATGACAAGTTTTGAATATATTTATACTCTTATAATTTAAAAATATTTACAAAAAAATCATTCATTATACTCTTATAATGTTAACATATTTACAAAAAAACCAATCATTAACTACTACTCCCTCCGTCCCATGATAAATATCCCAAAATGGGTTCGGCACGGGAATTAAGGAATAAATATATACTCCCTCCGTCCCATTAGTATTAGCACAAACACTGTTTGCGCGGGAATTAAGGAATATGATATTTTAATAAAATGTTGTGAGTGTAAAAGAATGAGTGGAGAGAGAATGAGTGGAGGGTGTAATAAATTATAATGGTGTTGTGAGTATTAAAATAATGTAGGAGAGAGAATGAGTGGGGTTGGGTGAATATTTTATTAATATAAAGTTTCCTTTTTGGGAGTGTGCGGATATTAGCGGGACGCCTAAAAAGGAAAGTGTGCTAATATTAGCGGGACGGAGGGAGTATAATGTAAAAAGTGTTTAGTGAAATAAATGTTGTGAGTATAAAAGTGATGTAGGAAAGAGAAAGTGAGGTAGGGAATAGTTAGTGAATATTTATTGTGAGTATGACAAGTGGGTCCCACAAATAAAAAAGTAATAAAAAACTTTCTTTTTTTGGGTTGAGATATTTTAAATGGGACGCCCAAAAAGGAAAGTTGAGACATTTGGGCCGGGACGGAGGGAGTATTCCCTATCTCACATTTAACTTTTACATTTTCTCTCCTCTAATCTTCTACCCACTTAAAAAAAAAAAATCAATCATTAACTACTATTCTCAACCCCACATTTTACTTTTACATTCTCTCTCCTCTTACAATTCTTTATTCATTTTTTTAAAAAAATTCCTAAAAAGCATAAAATCCAATCTCATACCCCTTGATCCGAGACGGATGGAGTATTTTACCTTGATTATGAGATAGAAGTATTTGCTTACTGTAGGAGTATACTGTAGGAGTATAAGTATATTTGTGGCTATGGTCTCTTGCCGACTATTGTCTCATTTATGAAATTGTAATTATATTTGATACATAATAAAATAAATAAGCAAGAAACTTACTATTCTCTCTGTTTCATTATAAAATACATAAATTTAAATAAAAATACAAAACATTGTATAGTAAAATAAGTGTTATGTGTAAAAGTTATGTATAAAAGAGAAAGTGCGGTAAGGACGAATTGAATAGATGATGTGAGTGTGACAGTAAGTTTCAATTAATGAACAAGCATTAAAAACTTTCGTTTTTTGAAAGTTTTTTTTTTGTAATAAAACACCAAAATGAAACTTTATGTCTTTTTTAATAAGACGGAAGAAATACACACTGTTACAAAACTATGTCGTTGTTGTGAATATCGCCCTCCACAGCCCAAACAATCCTACAAGAATGATTAGAGCACACAAAACAAAGCACAAGAAATTAAAGCACAAAGAAGAACACAGAAATTGTTAACCCAGTTCACCAATATGTTTGGCTACGTCTGGGAGCACTACCAAGCCAGGATCTTGCACTATAATATGTTGTATATTGTTACAATGAGTCTAGGGGCGAAACTTTACTTATATATGAGACTAGGAAACAGACCTAACCCTAGATGGACAAGGAAACCAGAAAATTTGCCAAAAAACGGACTCTGCTGAACGGGCCCAGCGCGGCCGCCCTCCATGGCTGCGCGGTCGCGCTAACCTCCATAGGATTCAAAGCCCTTGCACGAACAAGCAGCGCGGTCGCCCTCGAAGGATTTCCTCCGAGCCTTAGTTTCTGTCCAAGAGCGCGGTCGCGCACCATCACCTGCGCGGCCGCCCTTGACTCCAGCAACTCCGACGAATTTTCCCCCTTTTACTCCGAAGTCTAACCCGGTTGGTCCTCTATCCCAACAATCTCCCACCTAGAGATCAACCGCATATATAAGCCCCGTATCCGTTCTTCAACTCATCTTTGGTGTCCTCCTAGTGCTCACCTCGATCATGGTAGTGCCATCCTCCTCTCCTATTCTCCAAGCCCAATTGAAGCTTTGCACAGCTTCAATTTCTCAAGGTTTACAACCTTTGTCAACATGTCAGTCGGGTTCTTCGATCCCAATATCTTCTCCAGCCTTAAGATCTTCTCTTCCAAGAGATGCCTGATGTAGTGAAACCTCAGTTCAATGTGCTTCGTCCTAGAATGAAACACCGGATTCCATGCCAAATGAATTGCACTCTGACTATCACTGTAGAGAACGTTACCACTTCGCGTCTTCCCACGTTCACCCAAGAAATTCTGCAACCATACCATCTCTTTACTCGCCTCTGTCACTGCCACATATTCTGCTTCTGCAGTCGACTGAGCCACGATCTTCTGCAATTTAGAAGCCCAAGAGATTGTCATACCACCCAATGTGAACACATAACCCGTAGTACTTATCCTCTTGTCAAGATCGCTTGATGCCAAATCCGCATCAACATAACCCGCTAACACGACCTCCTTGCTTGAGAAACATAGAGCCTTTCCAGCAGTACCCTTTAAGTAACGCATGATCCATTTAACCGCTTCCCAATGTTGCTTTCCTGGATTGCAAATGAACCGGCTGAATACTCCCACCGCATGTGCAATGTCCGGCCTTGTACACACCATTGCATACATTAGACTTCTCACAGCCGAAGCATATGGAGTCCTCTCCATCTTGTCACGCTCCTCCTTGCCCATAGGTGAGTCTTTCTCGGATAGCTTGAAATGCAAACCCAATGGTGTCCCTGTTGGCTTCGCCTCTTCCATACAAAACCTTGCCAAGACTTTCTTAACGTATTCTGCTTGTGAAAGAACCAACCTACCCGACTCCCTATCCCGGTCAATTCGCATGCCCAAGATTTTTCTGGCCTCCCTCAAATCCTTCATCTCGAACCGTTCTGACAACTGAGCCTTCAATCTGTTTACCTCTCTACTGCTAGAGCCCGTTATTAGCATGTCATCCACATATAACAGCAAGATTATGTACCCATTGTCCGTGTTCTTGAAGTAGCAACAATGATCCGCCTCACATCTGATAAAATCAATGTCATGCATGAATCCATCGAACTTTCTGTACCACTGCCTAGGAGCTTGTTTAAGGCCATACAAGCTCTTAGTCAATCTGCAAACCAGTTCTTCGCTCCCCCTCTGGCTGTACCATGTAAATTTCTTCCTCCAAATCCCCATGAAGAAAGGCCGTCTTTACATTCATCTGTTCCAGCAACAAGTTATCTACTATCCCCAGAACCATTCTGATAGTGGTCATCTTCACAACAGGAGTGAAGACCTCGGTGTAGTCAATAACATACTTTTGCTGAAACCCTTTTACAACCAATCTTGCCTTGTAACGCTTGCTGCCATTTGCTTCCTCCTTAATCCTGTAAACCCACTTGTTATGCAATGCCTTCTTCCCCTTAGGTAGTCTAGTCAACTCCCAAGTTTTGTTGGCCTTCAATGAGTCCATCTCATCATCCATCGCAGCTTTCCATTTATTACAAAGTGCACTACGAACAGCCTCCGCATAACATTCCGGTTCCCCATTATCTGTCAACAGCAAATAATAATTGGAAGGAGTATACCTGTCAGGCGATCCACGCAACCTGCTGGATCTACGCAGCGGAATATCTGGTTCCGGAGTACGTGGTTCATCTTCAGTGACCTCCTGACCATGGTCATCATGAACCGTTCTGCTCCCACCCAAGTTTGGAATATCCACCTCTACAACCTCCAGTTCCGAACTAGTGTCATCAGATGCCCCCTTTCTGTCCTTGTACAATACCTGTTCATTAAATACCACATCTCGACTACGAATAATTTTATGGTTTTGATCATCCCAAAACTTATACCCGAAGTCATCCCCGCCATACCCAATAAACGTACATTTAATAGATTTTGCATGCAACTTAGTTCTATCAGCAGAGTCTATATGAACATATGAAACGCAGCCAAATATGCGAAGAAAGGACAGATTTACCTGCTTGCCACTCCAAGCTTCCTCTGGAATTCCATTCCCCAATGGTACCGATGGTCCCCTATTGATCAAGAAAGCTGCCGTGTCAACTGCATATGCCCAAAACGTCTTCGGAAGTCCACACTTCAATCTCATACTTCTTGCCCACTCGTTCAATGTCCTGTTCATTCTCTCTGCAACCCCGTTGAGTTGTGGTGTACGCTTTGGAGTCTTCTCCATACGAATACCATTCGCTGCACAATATTCCCTAAACTCACCGAGCTCATACTCCCCACCATTATCTGATCTTAAGCACTTAAGCTTCAGTCCCATCTGATTCTCCACCAAAGCCCTCCACTTCTTGAATACCTCGAAAGCTTCATCTTTCCCCTTCAAGAAATAGACCCAGAGCTTCCTTGTTGAATCATCAATAAAGGTCATGTAATATGACGCACCACCCAGAGAAGTTACCGGAGATGGCCCCCACAAGTCCGTGTGAACCAGTTCTAACTTTGCTTCCCTCAAAGTCCTACCCGTCCTCGAGAAGTTGTTTCTCCCCTGTTTGCCAAACACACAATCTTCGCAGATCCCCACGTTGACTGTCTTGAAACCCGGTAGTAGTCCCTTTGAACAAAGTACTTTCATCCCCGTCTCACTCATGTGACCCAATCGACAGTGCCACAAATTCGTATCACCCTTGGCTGCCGCCACCGCGATACTATCCTTGGTGTTATTCGCCAAATACAATGTCCCCTCCTTATTACCCCGAGCGATCTCACAATCCTCCTTGGTAATAACCCAGTTCCTGTAGCCGAATGTCACCTTGTAACCTTCTTCGTCCAACTGCCCGACTGATAGTAGGTTCTTTTTCAAACCCGGAATGTGCCTGACCCCGTTCAGGTGTAAGACCTTCCCGTCCGATGCTCCTATTCTAACATCCCCCTTCCCCTTGATTTCCAAAGGCTCGCCATCCGCCAGATAGACCTTATCGAAATCACCGGAAGTGTAATTCTCCATCTCTTCTGCATGCCCACAAGAGTGGAATGATGCCCCCGAATCCAGCACCCATGATTCTAGTGCACTACTAACACTCAGAACCAGTACATCATCACCTTCGACTGTCACATTCACCGAATTGCCCTTACGATTGGGACAATCCCTCTTGTAGTGTCCCAATTCCTTACAATGATAGCACTGAACTGATCCCTTAGCAACCCTTGGTTTGTCTCTGATCTCCACGGCCTTTCCCTTACCACCCACCACGTTCTCCTTAGATTCAGTTCTTCCTTGTTTTCTAGTACCCGGCCTTCCCCTGCTAGTAGTAACTAAGGCCGATCCCGAAGCAGTCGATGTCCCCAACTTCTTCATGCGATTTTCCTCGCCCAAGAGAAAGTCTTTAACATCATCATACTTTAATTTGTTTTTACCTGCTGAAGCATTGATCGCTGTCACTGTCCCGCTCCAACTTCCTGGTAAAGACGCTAGCAACAAGCACGCATGAACCTCATCGCCGAACTTGATCTCCACCGCAGTCAATGAGTCTATAACATCTATAAACTCATCGATGTGCTTGGCTAAGGATCCTCCCTCTTGCATCTTGAGACTACCCATCTTGCGTATCAAGTCAACCTTGTTTGCAGCAGATGGAGTTTCAAATCTCTCAGTAAGATAATCTAATAGCTCCTTTGTGGTTTTTGCCTTCTTGGTAGTCTTCGCAATCCACTTTGTTAAAGTAGATCTAACCACCCCTAGGGCCTTCCGATCCATGAGATCCCAATCTTCCTGCTCTTCGCCTTCCGGTTTGACACCCTTTAGAGGCTTATAGAGTTCTTTGTTATACAAAAGATCATCTATCTGCATCCTCCAAAATTCAAAGTCAGACCCATCGAACTTCTCAACCGCCTGTTTGTCCTTGCCCATTCTTGATTGCTTGACAACACCCCTGATCTTGAACCAAGAGCTCTGATACCAGTTGTTGTGAATATCGCCCTCCACAGCCCAAACAATCCTACAAGAATGATTAGAGCACACAAAACAAAGCACAAGAAATTAAAGCACAAAGAAGAACACAGAAATTGTTAACACAGTTCACCAATATGTTTGGCTACGTCTGGGGACACTATCAAGCCAGGATCTTGCACTATAATATGTTGTATATTGTTACAATGAGTCTAGGGGCGGAACTTTACTTATATATGAGACTAGGAAACAGACCTAACCCTAGATGGACAAGGAAACCAGAAAATTTGCCAAAAAACGGACTCTGCTGAACGGGTCCAGCGCGGCCGCCCTCCATGGTTGCGCGGTCGCGCTAACCTCCAGAGGATTCAAAGCCCTTGCACGAACAAGCAGCGCGGTCGCCCTCATGCCTCAGCGCGGTCGCCCTCGAAGGATTTCCTCCAAACCTTAGTTTCTGTCCAAGAGCGCGGTCGCGCACCATCACCTGCGCGGCCGCCCTTGACTCCAGCAAAATGATTTGGATTGCCTAATACTCCCTCTGTTTCACTACAACCTTTCCAGTTATTGTGTGCACACGAATTAAGAAAAAATATAATAGAATAGGTGTCGTGAGTATAAAAAGTGAGGTAGAATAGAGAAAGTGAGATATGAAATAATAATTTAATTGTTGTTATGAGTATAACATGTGAGTCTCATTTATACAAAAGTAATAAAACATTTTCATTTTAGAAAAATATACAATTTATAATGAGATGTTCAATAAGAAAAGTATGTAGTTTGTAGTTGACGGGGAGGGAATATATGCTATCACATAAAATATGTCGTCAAAGAAAAGAAGTGCCAAAAAATGTATTTAAAATTTTTAAAAGTAATTTATTCTAAAAAAATAAAAAATCAAAAGCTAAGAACACAATGATGGAGGAAGGTATAGGGAATTCCTCCTTATTGGTTATCATGTGGTTTTTTTTTCATCATTTTATCACTTGCTTTCAAATCAGACATTATTTAATCTCGGTTATACTATACACAATCAAAATTAAACACACAATTCCCCCTCATCTTAAATGTGTCCAAACTCCCACTTTTCTCCTAATAACCTTATATCTATACATACACACATCTCAAACATGCAAACTACACATCAACTTATTAAACAATTTTTAAAACTCAATAACCATTTGTCTGGATTTGCGATCAATCATAGCCATCTCAACTTTACAATGACACTATACTTTTGTTCTTGCGTTGAATTACTTTTACTTCATAACAAAATATTATGTTAAATGTTACACGGCGAGATATATAAACACAAAACAACTGATATCAATATTTGACGCCCAAAATTTGGATAGTCATTTTACTTTTGATAAATCATTTGAGTTACATGTGTTATAATATAACAGCGTAGTCTAACATTATTATTGCATGTATGAATCAATTGTACTTAGTTTGGATGGTACTAAGTGTTAAGGATAAAGCTATAGACGACACTGAAGGACACCAATCCATGGCCAAAGACACTGTGACTGAGGCGCCCGCCCCAGCCAACACCATGCGCCCACCTCAGCTTGGCAAAACCAGCACTGAAGTTTCTGAGCTTGAGGCGTGCGCCTCAAGCCACCTCAAGCGGCCGCCTCAAGCTGCGTTGCCTCGGCCTCAGAATCTGACTGCCAGGCGCCCGCCTCGGCCCATGTTTAGCTCCTGCTCAATTTTGAAAACATGCTAAAGTTTCCTAATCTATTTTTCCTACTTGTATTTGAAATATATTATCAATCACATAGATTAGGAAACTATATTATTCTTCATGTATAGTTAGGATTTACAATCCTTGTATAATTAGGATTCACTCATTGTAACTATATATATTTGCACAGTGTGAATAAACAAGTCAAGGCTTTTCAAAATCTTACATGGTATCAGAGCACAAAGATTCATAGCCTAAATTCCTTCAATTTTTCGGCAGCCCCTCCCCTTCTTCCCCATGGCCGGCTCTCCCTCTTCCACCATCCCCAACTCCGCCGAACCCGATCAACCCCTCCTCTTAGTAAATTTATCCTACTGTCGTTTTCTTACTCCTCTAACCTACCTTACATGGGCATCCCAAATCACCTCTATCCTCTTTGGCCTCGACCTTTTAAAGTTTGTCGATGGCACCCACCCCAAACCCGAGGATAACATTACCACCGCCAATCCTGCCGTCGCGGAAATCGATGATAAACCGGCTAAACCCGCCACCACTACATCTATACCTAACCCGGCCGCCATTACATGGTCTCACCAAGATCGCCTCATCCGCTCTCATAGGTACCTTAGATCCTACCGTAGCTCCCCTAGTCCACCAAGCCACCACCTCCCATGAAGCTTGGACCACCCTTAAAACTACATATGCCAACCCCTCCCGTGGCCACATTCTTCAAATAAAGGACAATCTTGCCAATCTCACCAAAAACCAACTCTCCATCTCGGAATACATGAATGCCGTCAAATTCTACACCGACAAACTCGCCATCCTAGGTAAACCTATGGATTCCGAAGACATAACCTACACCATCCTCAAAGGTCTAGATTATGAAACATTCAAACCCGTTATAGACTCAACCCGCGCCCATGATAACCCCATCTCCTTTGAGGCCCTCCATGAAAAACTCATCCAACATGAACTCACCATTAAACAATCCACCCCCCCCACCAACCCCCTCCCCACCACCGCCTTCACCGCCCAAGCCCGCCCATCATCAAGCCTCAACACCTACCGCCCCTCCAAGCCCTTGCCCTCTCCTTCCCCCCCATACACCCTCACGCCTTCCATTCAAAGGTAAGTGCCAATATTGTCACAACATTGGCCATGTCATCTCCCAATATCGCAAATTCAAACGTGAACACCCCACCATAAACATCCCCCCTCAACCTCGCCCAAACCAAAACCAATTCCCTAACCAACAATACCCCCAAGTCCACACTGCCGCCTACCCCAACCCCTCTCCCCCTCCCTCTTGGCTCATAGATAGCGGTTCCACCAACCACATAACCAATGACCTCTCCAACCTAGCCCTACACACACCCTACAATGGCAGTGACGACGTCATCATCGGCGATGGCTCTTCTCTTCCGATCTCTCACATAGGTTCCTTCTCTCTCCCACATCCTCCTCTCTTCTTATATTTAATAGTGTCTTACATGCCCCTCTCATTACTCGTAATATTCTATCCGTGTCTCAATTTTTTCGTGACAACAATGCCATCATTGAATTCTCACATTCTTCTATTCTTATCAAGGACAAAGCCACGAGTCAAACACTTATCCATGGAAACCTTGAGGATGGAGTCTACATTTGGCACCCTTCGCCCAATCAAGCTCTCTCTCATCGCAGCTGTGGCATCATAGATTAGGGCACCCCTCTTCCCCCATTCTTAGTTTATTACGCAACAAGTTTAGTTTATATATTTCCTCTAGCTTACCTCCTTGTAATTCCTGCTTTATTAATAAAAGTCACAAGCTGCCTTTTGCATCTTCTACTCTTGTCTCTCATGCTCCCCTTGACCTCATTTTTTCGGATGTATGGATAGTCATTTTACTTTTGATAAATCATTTGAGTTACATGTGTTATAATATAACATCGTAGTCTAACATTATTATTGCATGCATGAATCAATTGTACTTAGTTTGGATGGTACTAAGTGTTAAGGATAAAGCTATAGACGACACTGAAGGACACCAATCCATGGCCAAAGACACTGTGACTGAGGCGCCTGCCCCAGCCAACACCATGCGCCCACCTCAGCTTGGCAAAACCAGCACTGAAATTTCTGAGCTTGAGGCGTGCGCCTCAAGCCACCTCAAGCGGCCGCCTCAAGCTGCGTTGCCTCGGCCTCAGAATCTGACTGCCAGGTGCCCGCCTGGCCAAAGCCCAGGCGCCCGCCTCGGCCAATGTTTAGGTCCTGCTCAATTTTGAAAACATGCTAAAGTTTCCTAATCTATTTTTCCTACTTGTATTTGGAATATATTATCAATCACATAGATTAGGAAACTATATTATTCTCCATGTATAGTTAGGATTTACAATCCTTGTATAATTAGGATTCACTCATTGTAACTATATATATTTGCACAATGTGAATAAACAAGCCAAGGCTTTTCAAAATCTTACATGGTATCAGAGCACAAAGATTCATAGCCTAAATCCCTTCAATTTTTCGGCAGCCCCTCCCCTTCTTCCCCATGGCCGGCTCCCCCTCTTCCACCATCCCCAACTCCGCCGAACCCGATCAACCCCTCCTCTTAGTAAATTTATCCTACTGCCGTTTCCTTACTCCTCTAACCTACCTTACATGGGCATCCCAAATCACCTCTATCCTCTTTGGCCTCGACCTTTTAAAGTTTGTCGATGGCACCCACCCCAAGCCCGAGGATAACATTACCACCGCCAATCCTGCCGTCGCGGAAACCGATGATGAACCGGCTAAACCCGCCACCACTACATCTATCCCTAACCCGGCCGCCATTACATGGTCTCACCAAGATCGCCTCATCCTTGGGGCTCTCATAGGTACCTTAGATCCTACCGTAGTTCCCCTAGTCCACCAAGCCACCACCTCCCATGAAGCTTGGACCACCCTTAAAACTACATATGCCAACCCCTCCCGTGGCCACATTCTTCAAATAAAGGACAATCTTGCCAATCTCACCAAAAACCAACTCTCCATCTCGGAATACATGAATGCCGTCAAATCCTACACCGACAAACTCGCCATCCTAGGTAAACCTATGGATTCTGAAGACATAACCTACACCATCCTCAAAGGTCTAGATTATGAAACATTCAAACCCGTTATAGACTCAACCCGCGCCCATGATAACCCCATCTCCTTTGAGGCCCTCCATGAAAAACTCATCCAACATGAACTCACCATTAAACAATCCACCCCCACCAACCCCCTCCCCACCACCGCCTTCACCGCCCAAGCTCGCCCATCATCAAGCCTCAACACCTACCGCCCCTCCAACCCCTTGCCCTCTCCTCCCCCCCCATATACCCTCACGCCTTCCATTCAAAGGTAAGTGCCAATATTGTCACAACATTGGCCATGTCATCTCCCAATGTCGCAAATTCAAACGTGAACACCCCACCATAAACATCCCCTCTCAACCTTGCCCAAACCAAAACCAATTCCCTAACCAGCAATACCCCCAAGCCCACACTGCCGCCTACCCCAACCCCTCTCCCCCTCCCTCCTTGCTCATAGATAGCGGTGCCACCAACCACATAACCAATGACCTCTCCAACCTAGCCCTACGCACACCCTACAATGGCAGTGATGACGTCATCATCGGCGATGGCTCTTCTCTTTCCATCTCTCACATAGGTTCCTTCTCTCTCCCCACATCCTCCTCTCTTCTTATATTTAATAGTGTCTGTAACGATGTTGCCATTCGCGGAAAAAAATTCGATTTTTCGTTTCTTTGAAAACCAAATAAAATCGGAAAACGGAGTCGCCACGCCATTTTTGTTTTAAGGGCCAAAACTTTGAAAAATGCCCGAAATGAGAGATTTGGGTTCGGAGGTCACGTTACATGCCGGGAAGAACGTTAGTGTTCACCAGGAATGCCTCGTAAAACGAGTCTTCCAAGCATTAAAAACCATTTGTGTGTGTGTGTGTGTGTTACTTTGGCCAAAATAAATTGAAACTGAGAAAAGTAAAAATTGGGAATTCTTTTTGGGTTGAGTTTTGGTAATCAAAAGATTTTTTGAAGTTAAAAACCATTTCTGCCAGAATGAAAAAGGCAGTGGACACTTTATTTTAAAATGGGTTTAAGGGCTTAAAAATCTCAGAATCTGGGGAAAGTCCGAGAATGAAAGTTATTTAAAACACCTTAAATAAGGTTTCTGTAAAATAATTTTCCATTTTTGAGATGATTTGGTGGACCAAACCTTCTGGAAATCTCAGATGTGAAATCTGGATTTCCAGAGACTGATGAACTGACCTTTAAAAGAAAAATTTTAAAAAGGGAGTTTTACTCACGAAAAAAATAAAGTAAAAATATTTCTGGAAAGCTCTGGATGTTGGCTACAAAAAGTGTTTTGTAGTCAACACCAAATTCCAAGTTTATCTGTGTCCAAAAAATTAGACCATGGACAGAGGTCTTAGAAAATTGCTACTGGACAGCAACTTTCTTAAGAAGAAAAACATGATTTAAAGGGGGGGTTTTGCATCCATGCTTGTCCCCATTTCCCTAGGTTTTGATTAGTAGTCATATACATTTTAGTGGTGATCTACTATATCAAACCATCCTTGGGGTACAAATAAGGTTTCTGTAAAAGAATTTTCCATTTTGGAGATGATTTGGTGGACCAAAACCTTCTGGAAATCTCAGATGTGAAATCTGGATTTCCAGAGACCGATGAACTGACCTTTAAAAGAAAAATTTTAAAAAGGGAGTTTTACTCACGAAAAAAATAAAGTAAAAATATGTCTGGAAAGCTCTGAATATTGGCTACAAAAAGTGTTTTGTAGTCAACACCAAATTCCAAGTTTATCTGTGTCCAAAAAATTAGACCATGGACAGAGGTCTTAGAAAATTGCTACTGGACAGCAACTTTCTTAAGAAGAAAAACATGATTTAAAGGGGGGTTTTGCATCCATGCTTGTCCCCATTTCCCTAGGTTTTGATTAGTAGTCACTAGACATTTTAGTGGTGATCTACTATATCAAACCATCCTTGGGGTACATTAGGACTTAAGCATTTCATTTGCTTGGGAAGGGGGGATTTTATCCTTGAAAATGAAGATTTGATGTATGAAAATGGTTTTTAGGGTTTTGAAAATACATTTGCAAGTAAGTAAGAACACTTTGAAAGTAATGTTGATCCTTGTAGAGGATCATCCATGGAGATGAACTTCCCTGGTGATCCTCTTGGATCTAAAGCAAGAAGATGAACAAACTACATTTTGGAGTTTGAAAGTGCATGCATGGATGAGAGAGATTTAGGGTAGGGAGAGGGAGGTTATACCTATCTTCCCTTGTGTTTGTGTTTGAATGGATTCAAGGCTTGAATGTGTTTAGGGTTTGAATGTGTTTAGGGCTTGTGATTAGAGTTGGTCAAAGAGAAAACAAGTAGATAACAATTAAGTTCTCTATGTTTTCTCTCTAATCCTCCTCTTAAGGGGTGATTGAAGCTTGGGCTTATGTATGAATGGGAGTGATTTGAGAGTATTTGGAGTGAGTGGGATTTGGGAAAGATTCAAGAGAAAATGGTGGCAATCTAAGGATTCCCACTGTTTTCTCTCTATTTTTCGCCAGAGTGCTGTTGCTGTCAGTGAATTGTGTTCTGTAAACTGAGAGAGGAGTGTTCAATTTATAGGCCACTGAGAATTCCACTTTGATCCACGCGGACCAAACCGTAAACGTGCCTGGTGCATTAAATGCTGCTCCAGGCTTTGGACAGGAAGAATATTATTCAAAAATTCCAGCAGTTTGTGTTTTTCAGCTTGCCTAATTCGAATTTTTCCAATTTCTTTTCTTTTTTAAGATTCTTTTCTTGGTTTAACCTTAAATGAAAATCCCTAATCTACCCTTACTTTGTTAGAAAGGTTAGAAATTGTTAGAAATGTTAAGAATGTTAAGACTTTCGTTAATTTTCTAACGAAAATGCTAACAACTCAAATTGGAGCACTTACAGTAGCCCCTCGGCGACGGCGCTTTCGAAGGAAGCGGGGTCGTCGATAAGAGTAAGGCTCCATATTTGACAGGATGATCAAGTGATCGAGTGACTGAACCTAGCGATAGGCTACCTACGTATCCCGAATGGGAATCAAGCCGGCCGTAGTTCGGGTCTTTGACCCTGGAGTGACTTTTTTAGGATGTCAAACTGGCGAGCGAGTTCTGCAGTCGATTGCTGAAAGAAACTCTGCTGGGGATGACCATTTTGGTCTGATGGCTAGAGTTGTATATCTGCTCTGCTGGGAATAGGAATGACCACTTTGGTCTGGTGGTTGAACCTAATGATAGGCTACCTACGTATCCCGATTGGGGAATCAAGCCAGTCGTAGTTTGGGTCTTTCGACTATCTTCAGACGTAGACCCTAGAGTGACTGTTTTAGGATGTCAACCTAAGATTTGACTATTTTTGGGAAGTTGCCCTATGATTTGACTATTTTTGGGAAGTCGCCCTATGATTTGACTATTTTTGGGAAATCGCCCTATGATTTGACTATTTTTGGGAAGTCGCCCTATGATTTGACTATTTTTGGGAAGTCGCCTTATGATTTGACTATTTTTGGGAAGTCACCCTGGTAATGATTTCGGTTCGTCGAATTAGGGGATGATTGCGATTTATCGCTTTCCTAGGGTTGTGTGTCGAAATCGAAGTGATAGCATTTTAGGTACCTCAAACCTTGATGATGGCGTCTTAGGTGCCTCGAACCTTGATGATGGCGTCTTAGGTGCCTCGAACCTTGGTGATGGCGTCTTAGGTGCCTCAAACCTTGATGATGGCGTCATAGGTGCCTTGAACCTTGATGATGGCGTCTTAGGTGCCTCAAACCTTGGTGATGGCGTCTTAGGTGCCTCGAACCTTGGTGATGGTGTCTTAGGTGCCTCGAACCTTGATGATGGCGTCTTAGGTGCCTCGAACCTTGGTGATGGCATCGTAGGTGCCTTGAACCTTGATGATGGCGTCTTAGGTGCCTCGAACCTTGATGATGGCATCTTAGGTCGAACCTTGGTGATGGCGTCTTAGGTGCCTCAAACCTTGGTGATGGCGTCTTAGGTGCCTCAAACCTTGATGATGGCGTTTTAGGTGCCTTGAACCTTGATGATGGCGTCTTAGGTGCCTTGAACCTTGATGATGGCGTTTTAGGTGCCTCGAACCTTGATGATGGCGTCTTAGGTGCCTCGAACCTTGGTGATGGCGTCTTAGGTGCCTCAAACCTTGATGATGGCGTTTTAGGTGCCTTGAACCTTGATGATGGGTGATCTGGAGGTATCAACTTGTTTTGAAACGACTTCCTTTGATGTTTGTATCCTTTCGTTGGGGACAGACTTCGAGGGGATAGACAGTCTTTTGGTGGACTTCATTTGAAGGGATCGGTCTTACGTTTGCTGCCGGAGGTGAAAGAGACGGAATTCCGTTGGCTTTCGTCAGGGATGAACCTAAGTTGAGGTTTAGTTCCATTGTATGATCCTAAATGAGGACTCAATTCAGGAGTATGAACCTAAATCGAGGTTGAGGGAGACTATTTGAGGGCATTCTCGCTGGGGAAGATTAGAGCTTACGATGATTATCGGGGAAAAGGGTGACCGTGTTGGTCAAGCGGCTGGACCTATGGTAGGCTACCTACGTATCCCGAGTGGGAATCAAGCCTGGACGTAGTTCGAGATCCACTGGACAGTTAGGAACAGGTCTAGGATCCTGGGCCTTTTGATAATTCGGAGGCTGTCACCTTAAGGAACTAAAGCTTCCGTCGCTATTTGCGGAGATAGAGATAGCTAAAGCTATGCGACATTTGAGATATGTTGAGGGACTAACGTACCTTTGCTGTGCTTACCTGTAGGAGAGCAAGTCGCGGGGGCTGTGTGGTAGTTGATAGTGTTGAGAGTCTCGATGTATCTGATCGAGATGTTGAAACATTTAGGGGCGTGAGGTACCTCTGACCGATTGGCATTTGAACTTGGCGTCCCTGACCGATTTGCATTTGAGAACTTGGCGCCTCTGACCGAATTGTATTTGAGAACTTGGCGTCCCTGACCGATTTGTATTTGAGAACTTGGCGTCCCTGACCGATTTGCATTTTGAGAACTTGGTGTCCCTGACTGACTTGCATTTGAGAACTTGGCGTCCCTGACCGAATTGTAGACACTGGAGGCGGTCTTCATATGTTTGTGGATGTTGGGGGTTGCCTTCATCCATTTGTGGACATTGGAGGTCGTCTTTAGCAAGTTGCAGATGCCGGAGCTTGTCTTTGCCAAGCTATAGACATGGGGACTATCTTTCCCAAACTGTAGATGCTGGAGGCTGTCTTCATCCATTGGAGGTCGCCTTTGCTGAACTGGAGATGTCGGAAGATGTCTTCATGGATTTGATGCACTGCAGACCTGGAGACAAGGTGGTGTTGTCCTAATGTGTCTGAGGTATCAGTCATTTGTTGAAGTCATTGGAATTACGCTTCGGTGGAGACCATCTTTGCTGCGGGGTGGCTTCGGGTAGTGATGGAAAACTGGTCTTTTGTGCTTGAATTGCTACATTTGTTAGCAGAGGGACAAAATGCACATATGATATTCATGATGATGGATGCATGCATTGAACTAAAAATGATTCGCAATAGCTTAGGTTTTTTTTTTTTTTTATTGATTCATGTTTTGCATGTTACAGGAGCCCTGGGGAGATTTTTGTGGGGATGCATGTGGTGAGAGGGTTTGTATGTGTTGTGGACTGTTTGGGACAAGCTTTCAGCTGGTGGGGTGATATCCTTTGGTCGCGGACTGAATTGCATGTCGTTGATGAGGTCAATTTTGATCTTGGGATGAAGTTGGATTTGAACCCCGGGTCTCGATTAAAGTTTCTTTTCAGTCTCGGACATTTGAAGCTGATGCTGACAGGCTCTAGAATCAAAGTAAGTTGACATGAATGAACCCTCTTTCACTTGGGTTAGTTGTGGTTTGATATAAATTTGGAGAATGATTTGGCGAAATGCTGATATGAGGAGATTCCCAATTCTCAACCTTTGATGATGCAGGGAGTTGTCATATATCAAGTTCTAAAGCTGAAACTCCAAGATAGTTGTTGAGGTGACTAGGGCTTTCTTCTGAAGATAGGTGTGACTTGATAAAGCCCCCGGATTCCTTCTTTGGCAAAGCCCCAGTTTGAAGAACTGAGTAGGCGGAGTCCAGATTTTGAAGAAGTGACTTGGCGAAGCCCCAATCTTATAACCTCGTTGTGATTCCGACATAATTAGCAGAGTCCCAATCTGATTGGTAATGCAAAGCAATCCTGAAAATAATCTGACAAAGATCGAATCTATCTCGTAGTGAAGAACCCAATTTGGACCCAAAGATGACTATAGGAGTCCCAGCTTGAAGAGCTGATACATGAAAACCTGGGAGAACCGCTTAGCAAAGCCCCAGCGTGAAGAAATTCAGAGTAGTCTTACAGAGGAGGCACCCATCTTTTCAGACCTTAGTCAATCAGTCACTGGACAAGACTAAGAAATGTTTACGTGCAGGGGCATATCTTTTTGAAAGGTGGGAATGTCTCCCGAATTTGTATATGACACTCTCGCTTTTGGTTTGACTCTTTTGAGAGAGTATACGCATCACAAGGTGTGGAAAAGTGTATGGAAGCCCTCGCCGACGTAGCAAAGACAAAGCTGTTTGGCCTCTATTTCCCTATGATGGAGAGAGAGAAGACTTGTCAAGACACTTGAAAACTTGTTTTATTCGTGATGATCATAAGGCTGCTTAAAACCCTTTGTTAATGTTCGGGTTATTCAACCCCTGAATCTGATATGAACAAATATTTTGATTAATCACAAGGAGAAAGCCAACTGATATCGAGAATCAAGCTCGGAAAGTGTGTAGGGACGATCCTTGATGAGACCGGATTTTTTTTTCGAGATTTGTTTGTGATTTCGACCGGACCAATTATGGTTGCCTACGTTCCCCTCATCATGAGGAGCTCAGGTCGCCGTAGTTCGGGCTTAGCCCGATTGAAGAGAAAATGAATGTGAAAGTTCGAGATTTTGAGGTCCTTTGAGGATTTTGAGGATTGGAGATTCGAATAATATATCCCCTTAGAGTGTCCATGAAAGACACGGATGCGGAGCCCCAATGGGACATCCACGCAAGTGTTTGTGGAGGAGAAATGAAATATGCTCACATGAAATGTCGAATGAATCAGATTTGAATTTGCACAATCTTTGATTGATGATTTTGAATCAAGATGGATTAGATTCCAATTTAAGCAAGCAATGAAGCATCAAATTGATTTAGATCTTAAAGATATTACGGTGAAATTGCTATCCGATAGGAATTACAGCTGGATTTTCGGGCTTCGATCGACCATCGGGTGATTTGGGAAATTATGACCTCTTAAGATGAGAGGTCGGCTGGGCCTTTTACTGACTGAACCTCTAAAGATGAGAGGTTGGCTTGTAGGGATGTGTTTGGGAAATCTACGGTGATGAAGATTGATTGCCTCTAAGAAGGAGAGGTCAGATTTTTACTTTGGCCAAAGGCGAGGGTAATGGTAATGGGAATATCCTATAAAAGCGAGAGGGTGGCTTGGGATTGATTTAAGGTAATGGTGAGAGGAATTTCAGGCCGTCGAGAACTTTTGCGAACTTGCGAGAACTCGGGCTCCCTTTTTGGAGAGCTTCTTGAGGAGTCGGGGACTTTTGCTGAATTGTGAGGATCGACAGTCCTTTTTTTTTTTTGGAAGGCCTCCTGAGGAGTTGAGGATTATCTTTGTCCTTCCTTCATGGCTTGGGATATTTTGCGCATCGCCGACTCTCGAAGCTAACTTCTTGGCCTTGCTTGGACTTCTCTCAGTAAGGAGCAAATGTGATGGCTAAACAGGGTTTCAAAACAAGCCGATCTTGAAATGAAAGGTATTATTTGGTGAGGGTGAGGTAATGGCTTTCCTATGGGTGAAAGGCTTCAGCCGCAATCCCTACCGGATGACCTAATTGAGATTAAGTCTTCATTGCTTGCTTAAGCTTTTAATGAGAAAAGATCCGTGCAAATTCATTGAGCAACGAAATGACGAGGATGATGTGAGCATATGAGATGCAAGAGGGGGAGTTGGTAAGCCCCAATTTGAGAAGGATATCAATTGACTTTCTCACTCCAATTAATTTGAATATTAATCATTTCAAAGAATTAGTGGTTGAGCAGCACAAGTGATCATCTTGGATAAAACCATTTCAATTTAGTGTAACGTGGGTGCGCAAGTGATGTCTCGAGTCTAGCAAGAAAAGAAAGAAGACTTTTATAAAAGTTAGACATTTAACTACTATGTCCAAAATGGACTTACAACGACAAATGTCCAGGATGGACTTAGGTGAAAGAGAAGTACTAGAACCTACAAAGGTTGACTTAAAAGACTATTTTAGAGATAGGTAGCCGCTAGTCTAGCCGCTCTTTGCTGTTGGACCATGCATTTACTCTTCGACGCTGGAGATGGGAGCTATCGCAGATCTTTCCACCAGGATTTCTTTGGCAATCCCTTGGTTAATCCAGCCGTTTTCATTGCTTGCGATGACTGGTTCATCGATCTCACAAAAGGGCGAGTCAAATTCCCTTATGCCCACGAGTCTTGAATCACCAAACTCGACCATGTTGACGCTCATGTTGTTATTTCTAGGGAACGGGTTACTGATAGTATTGGGCCCTTCAGGCACCTCTAACTTCCCTTGCTCAATCAAACCTTGGATTGCCTTTTTCAGGGGGACGCAATCGTCTGTCAAGTGCCCATGGTACTGATGAAAGGCACAATGCTTGGAGGTATCCAAAGGAGCATTGGGGTTTTTGGGCTGATAATTTTCTAAAGGCCGGAGCAAACCTTCTTTTACCAAACCTCTGAAGATATCACTCAAAGGCATCCCAAAGTTTCTCAAGTCTTGGAGCCGGGATCTGGACGCATCAGGTTTCTTGGGAACAAATGGAGTGGCATTGTTACACTCCTGTCCCGAATAGGGCTGGGCAGGATTCGTGTTGGAGGTGGATGAAGCCCGGTATCTGTAGGTAGGTGCAACAACTTGCTGTTGATTGTGAGCCCTCTCAAATTTAGCCCCGGAATTAACCATTGCGCGCAAGTCCGCGTAGGGGAAGTGACTGAGGGAGGCTCTCAGATGTGGTTTCAGACATGACTGAAAGATGTCCAATTGTTCCTCTTCAGAAGGAGGGATGGCCATCTCACTGAGTTTCAGATTCCACCGCTTGTAGAAATCCCCGATGTTCTCGTCGGGACGATGCACTGTTGTCTGCAGATCAACTCTATTTGTTTCCCATTCCAAGTTAGCTTTGTACTTCTCTGTGAAAGCACTAGTGATCTGGTCCCATGTGGCCCTGGCCTCGGGTTTTAAGCGGAAGAACCATTTCAAAGCCCCTGACTTCAAAGAGAGACTCAAGTAGTCGGCCAACCGCCGGTTTGTGCATCCCTTAGCTTTCATTGCCAAAGTGTATGTATCCAGTGAGTTTTCGGGCATGCACCCCATCAAACAGATCTAGATTAGGCATCACGAATTTGTGGGGCAGGGGCACAATGGAGTCCGGGTCCGTAGGCCGGAAGGCAGACATCTTAGCGGTCAATTCAGCAATCTGCGCTTTCATTTCCTTATGTTGTTCCATGAACCAGGCCAGATGAGGATCTTGTGGTGGAACCATGGCATTCAATCCAGTGACTGAGCAAGAGTGAGGAGTTACCACTGGCGGCACACTGATGGAAGGGATACCATACTCCGGGGCATAGGTGAAAACCTGTCCTTGGCCCAAATTACCCTGGGAAATGTAGGTAGGAGCTTGGGCAAAGGGATAAAACCCAGCGGCTTGCTGTTGGCTTCCCATTGGCAGAGAAGGTGGAGGCAGACCTGAGGTAGCCGAATAGCTCGGGTTCCCGGAGTGAGACCCATAAGTAGGCTTAGATGCGGGCTGCTGTCCCTGGTTGTTGAATTGCATGGCCATTTGTGGCGATGGTGTATAACCCGGGGGGTACTGCGGTCCTGGTGATTCTGATGAAACCGGGATGGAGGTTTGGTAACCCATCGAACCCTGAGTGAGAAATGGGTTTGTGAAAGCTGTGTTAGGAGCGGCTGAGCTAGCATCATTCTGAGGAAAGGCTCCTGACTGTTGTCCTGGACCAGACTGTGGGGGCATTCCAAACTGTTGCTGTGAAGGTCCGGATTGATCGGTTCCAAACTGGGGTGGGATTCCAATTTGCTGGGGCATTCCG
This sequence comes from Adenophora triphylla var. japonica, assembly GCA_022495995.1. Classification (NCBI taxonomy): domain Eukaryota; kingdom Viridiplantae; phylum Streptophyta; class Magnoliopsida; order Asterales; family Campanulaceae; genus Adenophora; species Adenophora triphylla. The sequence goes on from JAFEMH010006561.1 coordinate 44,010, forward strand.
AGGTAACCCCAACCATGAGAGGACATTCCGTACTGGCTTTGTCCCAGCGAGAAGCTGTGAACGATTAGTCTTGCGTCGACTGCATGGATCCGGTGATGCAGTGGTTGAGGAGCCGGCGCCCGAGAGACCGAGGAGCATGGGTTCTGGTAGTGGTACCATAGGAGGTGGGTGGTGGCATCCTGGAGTAATCAGGGCGACTGAGAGTGGGATTGGCATCCTCTTCTTCTTCCACGGTGAAGGTGCCATCGGGATTGAGGCTGGCGGCCAAACCATGGCTTTTGATAGCCTCCATAAGGCTATTCAGCTGTGCTTCCTGTCGTAATCTCATCTGTTCTGCTAACTGATTCCACTGCTGTTCTGTCTGAGGGGTCCCGGGAGGCGGAGTGACGTTGTCCCCATCATTACCAGCTGATGCAGACATTCTGAAACCCGGAGTCGGAATAAACGGTGATCCGGTGTCCGGAACCAACCTTTGTGAGGAGCTGCGGGGGAAAAGGCACGAGGGTTCAGAGATTTGGGAATGAAGGAGGGTAGGTGTTTGGGCTTTGGGCTCATGCAACATGCCGTTATTTGTTCTTGTTTACTTAAAACATGTTTTATTAACCTAATCGGTTGGAAAAGATTGCTCTTCTTTTTCGCAAACTACTCTGGATCCTGGATCAGTGGGCCCCGTCACTACGTCTATAAGCCCCTCGTATTCCACTTGTATTTCGACCTCCCAGGGTGGACAGGCCTATAGGGCAAGCGGGTCCCACCGACCGAAAGAAAAACGTTCCTAAAATTCTGGCGGGTAATCGAGTCTTAACGAGCATTCGACGGGCGAGGGTCCTATAGGGCAAGCGGGTCCCACCGACCGAAAGAAAAACGATCCTAAAAGTCTGGCGGGTAATCGAGTCTTAACGAGCATTCGATGTAAATTACGGACAAAGCTGACGTCAAAGTCAAGATCATATCCGAGGGCTCGACAAAAAGTCGGCATGATTTGGACTGATAAATGTCCACGATTGATCTTGACTTGTTGTCAATTAGGCCGTAATTAGGCATGGAATAATCATTAATCCTTGATGACTCAGTGTCATGCTGGGAGTCAGTGTATAATTTGTGCCAGTCAGAGTCAAAGTCAAGGTGCCAGTCAATATCTGGTCAAAGTCCGTGACGGAAAACCGGCAGAACTTCGACTGATTAGGGTCCCCGAGAGATATTGACTTGGTATGCCGACTAAGGCTTGAAAGGAAAGGTCTATACACAGACAGGGCATGACACAGACCAGACTAAAAACCAACCGGGTCTCGGACAAAGTGTGTCACGGACAAGTGCATGGTCGACACGAGGCTCCATGGGATGTTTGGGTAGTCCCGTGCTTGCACCGAGAGGCGTAATAAGACCAAACGGGCCGCGACAGGGATTTCCCCGGGTTAGGGACGTAGTGTGCAGTGTAAGGTCACGTGCGCGTAGTGTGCAAGCAGTCTATCTTCTTTTTCTGAGTAAAATAGAAATTTTTCATGTGTCTTAAAAAGAATGATGCATGGTTTTTTTTTTTGATTTTTTTTTTTTGAAATTCTTTTTTTTTGAAATTCTTTTTTTTTTTTAAATTAAATGCACACATAAGCACATAAACACATAATTCAAAATCCGAGGCAACGGGTTCAACAGTCAAAATTTTGACTTTTTCGAGGCGGCCAAAACAACACGAAAATGTGAAAAATCAACACACACCACAAACGATTTCAAATGCCGGGACGGAAGCTTGACCCTCAAAAGCTTTTCCTTTTTTTTTTTTGAAAACAATGATACCGGTACGTGGGATTGTTAAACCACAATTTATCCCCGACTCGTGTTAGGAGGCGATAACGGGAAGTTTAATGGTTTCCACCAATATACCAAATATCATTTTTTTTTAAGATAAAGCTTATTTTGTCCCCAGCGGAGTCGCCACTGTAACGATGTTGCCATTCGCGAAAAAAATTCGATTTTTCGTTTCTTTGAAAACCAAATAAAACCGGAAAACGGAGTCGCCACGCCATTTTTGTTTTAAGGGCCAAAACTTTGAAAAATGCCCAAAATGAGAGATTTGAGTTCGGAGGTCACGTTACACGCCGGGAAGAACGTTAGTGTTCACCCGGAATGCCTCGTAAAACGAGTCTTCCAAGCATTAAAAACCATTTGTGTGTGTGTGTGTGTGTGTTACTTTGGCCAAAATAAATTGAAACTGAGAAAAGTAAAAATTGGGAATTCTTTATTAGACTTTGGACAAGTCCCATGATTTTTGGGTTGAGTTTTGGTACTCAAAATATTTTTTGAAGTTGAAAACCATTTTTGCCAGAATGAAAAAGGCAGTGGACACTTTATTTTAAAATGGGTTTAAGGGCTTAAAAATCTCAGAATCTTGGTAAAGTCCGAGGATTAAAGTTATTCAAAACACCTTAAATAAGGTTTCTGTAAAAGAATTTTCCATTTTGGAGATGATTTGGTGGACCAAAACCTTCTGGAAATCTCAGATGTGAAATCTGGATTTCCAGAGACTGATGAACTGACCTTTAAAAAAAATAATTTAAAAAGGGAGTTTTACTCATGAAAAAAATAAAGTAAAAATATATCTGGAAAGCTCTGGATGTTGGATACAAAAAGTGTTTTGTAGTAAACACCAAATTCCAAGTTTATCTGTGTCCAAAAAATTAGACCATGGACAGAGGTCTTAGAAAATTGCTACTGGACAGCAACTTTCTTAAGAAGAAAAACATGATTTAAAGGGGGGTTTTGCATCCATGCTTGTCCCCATTTCCCTAGGTTTTGATTAGTAGTCACTAGACATTTTAGTGGTGATCTACTATATCAAACCATCCTTGGGGTACATTAGGACTTAAGCATTTCATTTGCTTGGGAAGGGGGGATTTTATCCTTGAAAATGAAGATTTAATGTATGAAAATGGTTTTTAGGTTTTGAAAATGCATTTGCAAGTAAGTAAGAACACTTTGAAAGTAATGTTGATCCTTGTAGAGGATCATCCATGGAGATGAACTTCCATGGTGATCCTCTTGGATCTAAAGCAAGAAGATGAACAAACTATATTTTGGAGTTTGAAAGTGCATGCATGGATGAGAGAGATTTAGGGTAGAGAGAGGGAGGTTATACCTATCTTCCCTTGTGTTTGTGTTTGAATGGATTCAAGGCTTGAATGTGTTTAGGGTTTGATGTGTTTAGGGTTTGAATGTGTTTAGGGCTTGTGATTAGAGTTGGTCAAAGAGAAAACAAGTAGATAACAATTAAGTCCTCTATGTTTTCTCTCTAATCCTCCTCTTAAGGGGTGATTGAAGCTTGGGCTTATGTATGAATGGGAGTGATTTGAGAGTATTTGGAGTGAGTGGGATTTGGGAAAGATTCAAGAGAAAATGGTGGCAATCTAAGGATTCCCACTGTTTTCTCTCTATTTTTCGCCGTAAAGTGCCAGTTGCCGTCGCGAATTGTGTTCTCGTAAACCGAGAGAGGAGGGTTCAATTTATAAAGGCCACCGAGAATTCCACTTTGATCCGCGCGGACCAAACCGTAACGTGCACGGTGCATTAAATGTCAGCTCCGAGCTTTGGACAGGAAGAATATTATTCAAAAATTCCAGCAGTTTGTGTTTTTCAGCTTGCCTAATTCGGATTTTTCCAATTTCTTTTCTTTTTTAAGATTCTTTTCTTGGTTTAACCTTAAATGGCAATCCCTAATCTACCCTTACTTTGTTAGAAAGGTTAGGAATTGTTAGAAATGTTAAGAATGTTAAGACTTTCGTTAATTTTCTAACGAAAATGCTAACAACTCAAATTGGAGCACTTACAGTGTCTTACATGTCCCTCTTATTACTTGTAATATTCTATCCGTGTCTCAATTTTGTCATGACAACAATGCCATCATTGAATTCTCACATTCTTCTATTCTTATCAAGGACAAAGCCACGAGTCAAACACTTATCCATGGAAACCTTGAGGATGGCGTCTACATTTGGCACCCTCCGCCCATTCAAGCTCTCTCTCATCGCAGCTGTGGCATCATAGATTAGGGCACCCCTCTTCCCCCATTCTTAGTTTATTACGCAACAAGTTTAGTTTATCTATTTCCTCTAGCTTACCTCCTTGTAATTCCTGCTTTATTAATAAAAGTCACAAGCTGCCTTTTGCATCTTCTACTCTTGTCTCTCATGCTCCCCTTGACCTCATTTTTTCGGATGTATGGACCTCTCCAATTCACTCACTCGACAACTTTAAATACTATGTCATCTTTGTCGATCACTTCACTAAATACATTTGGTTTTACCCTCTCAAACACAAATCCGACACCTACAACACCTTCCTCCGCTTCAAATCTCTAGTCGAAAAATACTTCAAACGTCCCATCATTCAAATCTACTCCGACAACGGGGGTGAATACCTCAAACTCACACCCACTCTTGGTCAAAACGGCATCACCCACCTCACTACACCCCCTCACACTCCTTAACACAACGGGTACGCCGAACGCCGTCACCGCCACATTGTTGAAACCGGCCTCACTCTTCTCTCCCATGCAAACCTACCCCTCACCCTTTGGCCCTATGCTCTCACCACTGCAACCTACCTCATAAACAGATTACCCACTCCCACCCTAAACAATGACTCCCCCTACTTCCGCCTCTTCCGCTCTTCTCCAAACTACACCAAGCTCCATAGTTTTGATTGCCTATGCTACCCATGGCTTCGCCCATACACCACCCACAAACTAGACCCAAAATCCATCCCTTGTATCTTCGTTGGTTACTCACCCACGCAAAGTGCGTATTACTGCCTTGATCCCACATCCCATCGTGTCTACACCTCCCGCCATGTCCGCTTTGTTGAAACCACCTTCCCATATAACTCCCTCACCATCACATCCTCCACTGCTTCCGCTCCTCCTCCCTCTGAATGGCACACCCTGTTTCTCCCCATTCTAGACACCCTCTCCTCTATCCAACCCCCACCCCCTACTCCTCCCCCTACCCCTCCCACTCCAACTCATCCTTCTCCCAATCCCACCCCTATTGAAACCCCAACCCCATCTCAGCCGGATATTCCACCACCCTCTCCCAACCCTCCATCCCCTCCACCTCCCACCCGCACTATCACCACTAGACTATCCCATGGCATCACCAAACCTAACCCCAAGTATGCCAACCTATCCCTCCTCACCTCTCCCACAAGCCTCCCCACCACCACCAAACAAGCCCTATCCATTCCTCATTGGCGTAATGCCATGATTGAAGAATTCCAAGCCCTAACCTGTAACAACACTTGATCCTTGGTCCCACCTACATCAGCCCATAACATTGTCGGATGCAAGTGGGTCTTTCGAGTTAAATATAACCCCGACAACACCATTCAGAAATATAAGGCCCGACTTGTAGCCAAAGGTTTTCACCAATAACCCGGTGTTGACTACACCGAAACCTTCAGTCCCGTTGTCAAATCAGCCATAGTCTGGCTACTTCTTTCCCTTGCCACAACCAACCATTGGCCCTTCACCAACTCGATGTCAACAACGCCTTCCTTCAAGGCACTCTCTCTGAAACTGTTTTTATGACACAACCCCCCGGATTTGAGGACTCCACCAACCCATCCTTTGTTTATCGCTTGTCAAAAGCCATCTATGGTCTGAAACAGGCTCCCTGGGCATGGTTTCAAGAACTCAAAACCTACCTCACCACATATGGCTTCCAACCCTCCTTAGCCGATCCCTCTCTGTTTATCTTCAATAAATCTCCATCCCCAATTTACCTACTTGTCTATGTTGATGATATCATTGTCACCGGCCCTTCTCCCTCTCACCTTCAGTCATTCATCTCCACCCTATCCACCCGGTTCTCCCTCAAGGACCTTGGCCCCTTGTCCTACTTCTTGGGTGTTGAAGTTGTTCCAAACCAAAATGGGCTCCTCCTCTCCCAAACCAAATACATCCATGACCTTCTCACCCGTCACAACATGATCAACTGCAAGCCGCTTCCCACTCCCATGGTAGCATCACCTTCCCTCACAAGATCCACTGCCACTCCAGCTGTTGATCCTACTTCCTATCATGCTATTATTGGTGGACTTCAGTACTTATCATTCACTCGTCCCGACATTGCCTTCTTGGTCAACAAGCTTGCGCAATTCATGCAAAACCCCCAATCTTCTCACTGGGTTGCATTGAAGCGTCTTCTACGCTACCTTCATGGCACCATGCACCTTGGCCTTCAGCTCTTTGCGAAGTCTCCTCCATCTCTTCATGCATTCTGTGATGCGGATTGGGCTGGAGACAAAGATGACTTTGTGTCCACTTCTGGCTTGCTTGTCTATTTGGGTAAAAATCCGGTGACCTGGCCCTCCCGAAAACAAAGAGCCCTTGCTCGGTCCACCACTGAAGCCGAATTTCGAGCAATCGCTGACAATGCAGCTAAACTTACATGGGTTGGGAACTTACTTACTGAGCTTGGATTTCCATCTCTTGCTACACCTGTGATTTACTGTGACAATCTTGGTGTCACCACCTACTCTGCACACCCGGTCTTCCACTCTCGCATGAAACATGTGGCCCTCTCATTTCACTTTGTTCGTGAACAAATTCAGTCTGATTCTCTCCATGTGCAACACATTGCCGATTCAGATCAACTAGCCGATGTTCTAACAAAACCGCTGCCTCGTATCCGCTTCCAACATCTTCTATCCAAGATTGGTCTTCTCTACGGATCGTCCATCTTGCGGGGGCGTGTTAAGGATAAAACTATAGACGACACTGAAGGACACCAATCCATGGCCAAAGACACTGTGACTGAGGCGCCCGCCCCAGCCAACACCATGCGGCCGCCTCAGCTTGGCAAAATCAGCACTGAAGTTTCTGAGCTTGAGGCGTGCGCCTCAAGCCACCTCAAGCGGCCGCCTCAAGCTGCGTTGCCTCGGCCTCAGAATCTGACTGCCAGGTGCCCGCCTAGCCCAAGCCCAGGCGCCCGCCTCGGCCAATGTTCAGCTCCTGCTCAGTTTTGGAAATATGCTAAAGTTTCCTAATCTATTTTTCCTACTTGTATATGAAATATATTATCAATCACATAGATTAGGAAACTATATTATTCTCCATGTATAGTTAGGATTTACAATTCTTGTATAATTAAGATTCACTCATTGTAACTATATATTTGCACAATGAGAATAAACAAGCCAAGGCTTTTATAATTTTAGTGAAAGGAACTATTTAAGTAGTTTTGCATTACATTAACTCTCTTTTTAATGTAAATAACTCTTTTAAATTATACTCCTTTCACTAAAATTATAAAAAATATACTCCCTCCGTCCCGGACCTATGTGCTCGGTTTGACTTTTCACGTAAATTAAGGAGAGGGTATTATATTGAAAGTGTTGTGAGTGTGAAATAAAATAGGAGAGAGAATGAGTGGAGGGAATAGTAAATTATAATGGTGTTGTGAGTATTAAAATAATGTAGGAGAGAGAATGAGTGGAGGGAATAGTAAAGATTCCTTTCCATTTTAGGAAATGTGCACGTAAATTTGGGACGCCCAAAATGAAAAGTGTGCACGTAGGTATGGGACGGAGGGAGTATAAAATTAATAGTGCGCCATGCTAATGCTTGATTTATACTCCCTCCGTCCCAACAATTGCTTCCCCTTTTTTAAAAATCACGCAAATTAAGGAAATGGGAGGGAAGTAAAGATGTTGTGAGTGTAATTTGAAAATAGGAGAGAGAATGAGTGGAGAGAATAGTAAATTATAATAGTGTTGTGAGTATTAAAATAATGAGGAGAGAGAATGAGTGGAGGAAATAGTAAAGATTCCTTTGCCAAAAAAGGAAAGTGGAAGCTATTAACGGGACACCCAAAATGGCAAAATGGGAAGCTACTATTGGGACGGAGGGAGTATGAGGGACCCGACAGGCTATTGCTAATACAATAATTGATTATTTACTATATTTTTTATAAATAGACATAAATATTCTTTTATAATTTGAGCAGTTAACTAATTATGCTTTTTAGGTTTATAATATTATACTATACACTACAAATTTTACTTATTCACTATATTTGCTAAATAAAAAAATAAAACATATTTATATTAAATATTATCATTTGCTTCAAAATTATTACATTATTTAATAAGGAATTAATTTTATATGGTAAACTCCAAGGTTCTAAAAAGCGCTAGGCGGCGGAGCCGAGCCTAGCGCCTAGGCGGGGACTATTCGGGATTAGTCGGGATTAGTCGGGACTTAGGCGGGGCTTAAAACTAGGCGTTGGAGAGGGGCCTAGCGCCTAGGCGGGGCCTAGGCGCCCTTAGACGGGATCTTTTAGAACACTGATAAACTCAATGCTTTTCTTATAATTTCTTAATTTATATTTTTATCTTTCCTCTGTCCATACTAAAATAACCATATCATATAAACCCCTTATTGTTCATTCTATTTTACATGTAGAAAAAAACAATAAATAAATAATGCATTATTAAAATTACTAATAGATGTTAGAAGTTTGCCATCATTTAATATTTTAATCTATTATAAGAAAAAAATCTTAATAAATTTACCACATTGTTCAATAATAATAAAATGAGTAAATAATTTTGTATTTCTAACATTTTATATACTCCCTCCATCCTATACCTAGGTGCCTAGTTTGACTTTTCACGTAAATTAAGAAAATATTATTATATTGAAAGTGTTGTGAGTGTGAAAATAAAATAGGAGAGAGAATGAGTGGAGGGAATAGTAAATTATAATGGTGTTGTGAGTATTAAAATAATATTGGAGAGAGAATGAGTGGAGGAAATAGTAAAGATTCTTTGCCAAAAAAAAAAAAAGTGAAAGCTTTTAACTTTAACGGGACACCCAAAATGACAAAATGGGACGGGGGAAGTATACGGTAAAACTATTAATTTAACTCTCAAGTTTAAAACTTCAATACCAAAATTCATTCTCTAAAATTCTACAACTATTTTACCACTTTGTCTGATTTTTTTCTATTTTTTTAAATCTATTTAAATGAAACCAAAAAAAAAAACCAGAGAGGAGTAAATAGAAATAAAACAAGGTGAACAAAGACCTAATATCCAATATTTAACATTTAAAAGAATTAGGTTAAGAATATTAATTTCTATTTATCAGCCCATTATTATTTATATTTAATTTATTGCAATCTTCTATTTAGCAAAATGAAAATGAAATATTTTGGAAAGTACGAAAACAATTACATTTAATGAATAAAAATGGATATAGTGGATAAGCAAATTTTGTAGTAGTATAAAAGATCTCCTTTTAAGAGCAAGTGTGTCCGATCAATTTACCAAAAATAATTATAATGTACTATTTTCGTCATATTCGAAAAAGCACAAATTTTTATTTTGGATTACCCATTTAAAAAGGCAAACTTTCATAACGAAATTTTTTTATTCGTAGTACACATTCGTTATACTCATAATAACTATTCACTAACTATTCTCAACCTTACTTTCTCTCTCCTACATGACCTTTCTTACTCACAAAACATACTCCACTATACACTCTCATTAATTCCCTTTTGATGCTAACTTTGTATATTTTCAAATAAGACGGAGCGAGTGATAGTCCAGTAGATAAGTACATCATTGACAATAGCCCCTCCCTTTATATTATCCTTTCATATTATTTTATATTATCATGCCCTTATCAATCAGCTTAAAATTTAAAATTAATGCTAAACTTTCGCTAGTTAAATAAGGTTATTAGTTAGTCATGTTTGCATTCGTTTTCCCGAATTGTACTGTCATTATACTTCTTTTGTCCCTAAAAGATTGTCTCATTTATTATTTTGATTTGTTCCAAAAAATATATCCCATTTATAAACTTAGGCATAAATGTTAGTACAAATCTACTAAGATATAAAAAAGTGAAACTCTTTCTTAATAATTATAAAATGTACAACAGAGTATTATTTATCTTTTTGTTTTTTAAGATTGGGTGGACAACAACTGCTAACTCAATAAGTTGATTCAAGCAATATTTTCTTTTTAAAAAATGAGTTGCTACTTTTTTAGTATTAGAAAAAAAATGAAATTTTCATTAATATCAGTGCTAATGTTACTAAGAGGTAATGCTAATGTTAAAAATTGTCAGCGTGTGCGTTAAACAGTGTCAGTGTATGCCTAATAGTATTTTTATTGACCAATCAGAATTGCCACCCAGGGTGTATAATTGCCTTAAAAGGTACTCCCTCCGTCCCACTTCACTTCTCGTAAGATTTAATTTCCATTTCTGTGGCCGTCCCACTTCACTTAAGAGACGCCCAAAATGGAAAAGAATATTCACTATTCCCTCCACTCATTCTCTCTCATATTTCACTTTTACACTCACAACATTCTCTCTCCTAACTATTCCTCCCACTCATTCTCTCTCCTATTTAATTCTTCATACTCACAACATTTTCTTTCACTTTTTCTCTCACTTACTTTTCCTTAATTCCCGTGCCCAGAAATTTGGTGCCAAGTGAACCGAGACGGAGGGAGTATAATATAGATACCTTACTAGACCTTTCGAATAACAGTCAAGAAGATTTTATGAAAATGAAACACTTTCGCGTAAAAGATCTAAAACGGATAGTAGACATTTTAGAAAACAAGTTCGGGATTGATTTACCGCAAAATAAGGTTTGTTTCCGGTGTTTCCTGTAGGGCATTCTCTTTTAACGATTCATCAACGAAAATCCTATTTCCATTCCACATATTTCAAATTTTTAGTTATAGTTAGTATGACGAACGAGTGACCTAATAGCCGCTTATGTGTGTCATAAAACGTGTCAATCTTGTTGAGTGCTAATATTAAAAAGTATCAGTGTGTTGAAAATGGTCGGCGCTATTATGAAAAATGTCAGCGTATTTTATTAAGGTCCAATTATTTACAAAAATTACAATGCACATTTTAAAATAGTGCTAGTATTAGTGCTAAAAAGTTTGTCATTGTTGTATTAACAAGTGCAAGTGCTAGTATTTTTGAAACATGTCGGTACTAGTGTTTAAAAGTATTAGTGCGTGCCAACGTGTTTTAATAAATTTCGGTTATTTACAAAAATGTTTTCCATTTTCAAAACACATTTTTTTCAATTTCTTTTAAAATACTGCTTTTTTACAAAAAACAAAATAATAATAAAAAATTGTAAAAATCTAATACTACAAAAATACTTTCTCCAAAAAAAAAAAAAAAATCCTGATATATTGGCTTGTCAGCACTCAGTTCCTTTGCTAATGGGGTTTCTACCATACAAATGTCCTTCATATTCAAGACCCATTTGTGTTTTGTAATCCTCTGGGTATATTTAGACCTTGCGTGTGTGCTTATGTTTGAAATGAAGATGCTTTTTCATCATCATGATTCTTGATGGGTGCTTCTTCTGTGTCACTGATTTCTTCTCAGTTTCTTGGGTTCTGTGAATCTTGAAAAAAATCCCACTTTCCCCTTCATGCAAAAGGCATAAAAAACAAAAGAAAAAAAAAATCAATTTAAACCACAACTTTTTCTTCATTTTTTTTTATTCAAATTCATGATCATAATAAGGTGGGGTTCTTGAAATAAAGCTCAAGTCTTTCAATATTAATCCATTTTCTTGACATGAATCTTTTTCTAATCACTGTTTTCCTGTCTTCTGGTTTGTATACTGTTGTGGGGAGAAAGGGAAACCAATGATTTTCTTGCATTTTCTTGATAGGGAAACCCTTCATGTTATGTCAATCAAGAAATAAGCATAAAAAAGAAGAAAAATCTTGTCTTTTTTGAGATTTTGGAAAGTATTTGTGTACTCATCAGGGAAAAATTCATTATTTGGAGCTTGAGTTTCTGGTGGACTACATTTTCTCTGCTTCTCTGTAAATGGTAACTTCAATTTCCTCTTATTTTCCTTTTATGGTTTTGATTTTTGTTGATAGTTTGATGCTTATTTAAGCTTTGTATCTGATACATTGTTCTGTAGATTTTTGTGTTGATGTTGAACTTTTTTTTTTTTTTTTTTTTTGTGAGTTAGATGGTAATTATTTTGTTGCTTAAGGTTATCCTATTTGATTATGAATATATAGGGTTTTTAATCTTCTTTGTTGCTTAATGTATCTGTTTAGTAGTCCCTCCTCACCCGCATCACTTTGATTTTAGTGGTCAACTCAAGTGAACCTCGACTAAAATTTAATTTTATTTTGATTATTCTCGTGAAATTCTAAAAATATTATTGATAGTATTCTTTCTAGTGTATCAGTAGTAAGTTTATGAATTTCATGTAGAAATCAAATTTTTAAAGATTTTAGTCAAAGTTTAATCGAGTTGATTGAGTTGACCATCAAAATCAAATCAAATCAAAACGCCAAGGTTCATTCCCGAACAGTTTTTTGTTTTTGACCCAAGTTAGATTAATGGCAATGCCAGCCAACTATGATGATAGTAAATTGTGATTCCTACAAATCAACTGAAATTGGTCTGGTGTCGAGCCTATCAACAGAGATGGGCTTGCTTTTCCTGAGCTGAAGTAGAAGAAAATAAAATTTAACCCGCAACTCCTCTTCCAGTTTCTGTTGCTGGATTTAAGATTTATACTCCTTCCTCCCCAAAATGAATGTTCATTTTTGTTCTTGATCAAGAACAAAAGTGCAGTGAAATAGGTCTTTTGTTAGTTCTGTATCTACGAACTTATATTCAGCGATTTCGTTAGTTTTTCAACTGGCCATATCTACTGGGAAATTTGTTCTTAGATTCTCTTATCTCCCGATGGATATCAAATAGTAGACCACTCAACATTTTAAAGCAGTGTAGGAAACACGATTCCTTACGGTGTGAGGATGGTTTTAGAGAACACGAACAAACTAGTGTCTGAGAAATATTTTAAGGCTTTTTAGATTAGGAAATTCATATATATATATATATATGCATATATATATATATATACACACACACTACTCTGTGAGGTTGAATAATGCCGTCCTTGTCTTGCAGCTGATATTGTTATATGAGAAGTTGCTCCGAAATATTTGATACGTAGATTGAAACCTCAAAGGCTTGAGGACGAAAATGTCATAGAAGATTTACACGGACACACAGCGCTGCAATTCTCTGTATTCTCAACATATCATGGAGAATGACATATTCAATGTGCCAATAGGCCTCCCAAATCTGAATCCCATTCAGATTGACGACATGTCCCTGGCTCAGCCCAATTTTCTTGGTCTGAACCACCAAAACCAAATCATGGACGGATTTCCAGTCATCTCCATGCTTCAAACTGAACCCATGAATCATTTGGCTAACCATTCAGAGTTTAGCAATCCCCCATTATACCCTCCCATTAATTCTCATTATGGCAGAAACGTCATTTCACATGGCGGTTCATACCCAATCAATAACACCGAAGTTCCCATTTCTGCTACAACTCTCGCCTCACTTTTGGCTGCAAGGTACAATCCTAACATGAATTTAAACGATCTAGAAACTTCCCCACTTCCAATAAATGGGAACTCGATGAACTTTGGGCATGATGGAGTAGTGGGTGATATGAGCAGTAAATGGGACTTCAACAATGTACAAACACTTCCAGAACATTCTGGAAGATTCCCGGGAAGACTAGGGATTCTTCCGCATCAAAATGGATGGATTTCATCTGAAAGTACAAGTGTTAGCTCTGAAAGTCCTTCTGGTTCCTCGAGATTCAGTAACGAGCTTTCATTAAGCCTTGCTACGTGTTCAGACATGAGCTATTCAGGAGTTCGTAATCTTTCTTTGCAAGAACAACGAAGGGTGGGATCTGAACAAGCTTCGTGTACTAGTAAGAATCTTTTTGGGTCCCATAAACCACTTCAAGTTCTACAATTGTTGTCTGGATCTGGATATCTTCAAATGATGCAAGAAATCCTTGCTGAGATAGCTAAATATTCACTCGGCAGTTTCGAAAACACTTCTTTATATTCAAATGGCACTGCTGGAAGAATAAGCTCCAAGGCTGCAGGATACAATGATATTCTTGATGAGAGTGGCGGAGCCCTTATGCAAACTGAACCAATCGTCAGAGGACACATCAGTGAGTCCAAGAAAAAGCATTTGCTTGGTTTACTTCAATTGGTCGATGATCGATATAATCAATGTATGGATGAGATTCACACAGTAATTTCAGCGTTCCACGCTGTAACTGAACTGGACCCACAATTACACGCTCGTTTTACTCTTCAAACGATCTCTTTCTTCTACAGAAACCTGCGTGAGAGAATCAGTAACCATATTCTTGCTATGGGATCAAATTTTAATCAAAGAGATTCTGTTGATGAAGAGACCTTTCTTCCAAAGCAATGGGCTTTCCAACAGTTGAGAAGAAAAGATCATCAGTTATGGAGACCACAAAGAGGCTTGCCTGAGAAATCTGTCTCAGTTTTACGGGCTTGGATGTTTCAGAATTTTCTTCACCCGTAAGCTCTTTTTTCTCAAAATATTATTTAGATTAATTGGATCCTTGAACCTGATTCCTTTTAGATAGTTCATTTTACAAATCATATTCATTGCAGGTACCCTAAGGATGCAGAGAAGCAATTACTTGCTGTTAAAAGTGGACTAACAAGGAACCAGGTATCTACATAACAAGCAAAGATCTCTCTCTCTCTCTCTACACACACACACACAAATATACAAATATATTTATATATATATGAATACTCCCTCCGTCCCGTAACAAATTTCACCCATTTCTATCAAGAAAAAACACACTATAACTTGTTTACCACCTTTTAGTTAGCAATTTTCATGATAATCTCTTTTAAAAAAAATCAGGGCTATATGCATGCATGCATACATACATATACATATATATATATACACACACTTATAATACATACGTACACATATACACGTATAGATGGTGTGTGTGAATATCACATATATATATACATGTGTGTGTGTATACACACACACATATATATATACATATATCTTTCAGCGATTGCGGCTGCCTTGGTAATTCTTGTTATGAAAATGGGTTGTAGGTGTCAAACTGGTTTATAAATGCGCGCGTTCGTATCTGGAAGCCAATGATAGACGAAATGTATGCAGAAATGAACAGAAGGCGTGGTCGTGAGAATGATGAAAACATGGAGAACAACCAAAGGAACCATATAGGTATCATCGATGGTAGAAGATTGGTACCTGAAAGAAGGTAAAGATTTACTTCCACGTACATCTTGCGCCAAGTGTATTTTGATTATTCAGAATAGAATGTGCTGCATGTACAACCACAATGGTCTATATAATTGTACATAATGCTCTATATATAGTTGGGCATTAGTCATATACGTAACTTATGTCGTGTATGCATTCTCATCCATTTAATACGTTGTATTTTTTGATAATTCCGCTTTTGGCCACTAGTAATGTGATGGTAATACGCGTTTGTAGCTACACTTGAAGTTATGCTAGAAATGTTACAAATGACATATTTGTTAGGCTCACTAAAGCTCTCACACAAGTTTATAGCCGTTACATACTGTTTATATAGGGGTATTAGACAAAACCCTAAAAGGCCTAATCCTTTTTTCTGAGTAGAAATCCCGAGATTCATAATTTTCGGACATACGTGCGCACACGGCAATCCCAGTTTGCATGATGTGCACACCTATAATTGATTTTAGACTCCAAACTCTTAACAGATTGTGAGTTCTGGAAGGGACTTCTTCTTGGCTTATACAGAAAAAGAGACAAGTAATTCCTGACCTTATGAGCAAAGTAAAGAGAATAATACAACCATGTAGACAATGATTTAAAGCCAATAAATTAGAAACAAAGGTTCCACCTTTAATTAGGCTTTTTATTCCTCCTTTGCATCTTAATAATGTTTATTACAAACATGTACAAACAACTAATCATTCCCCCTTGCAACTCTTCTATCATTACAAAGAGAAAGACTCCTCTCCCTCTCTCTCTCTCTCTCTCTCTCTAATTTCTTTTAAATCTCTTATCTTTTTCTCCTATATTTATACAGAGATTACAAAATCTTTGCAACCTACCCAAATTCTAAGTCTTTACGTACCTATCAATTTGTGACAGACATTCGTGTTTTAATTGGTTTTAATTTCAAACCCATGCTTTCGGGTGAGAAAAGCTCCGGGGAGATGCAAGTAGGACTCAATGGGCTTCTAGGGCTCACGTTCATTTGAGATGGTCGGTAAAATCCATACCCCATTAGGAAGTACTCCAATGGTATTAACATTGCGTCTGGTTGCTCTTCCGTTACAACTGATCCACATTTTTGCACCTACACAGCCACAGATATCATCGATTTTAAATCACTTTAAGCAAACTCTTATTATTGGACGATTTAATGATACGTACAAATGAACTTTTGTTATAACAAACAACCCACACTTGACACATTATTGACAGTTTTGTAAGTTCAAAATAAGAAGAAGAAAGGAAAAAGAATGGAGTATCATTATTCTTTGCATGTGCATGTCATGATAATATTTATCCCCACACTATGATTTCATCGTACTCCCTCCGTGCCAAAATGAAAGCATACTTTTCATTTAAGGGACACTAATTTTTTTACATATGACTAAGTTTAGTAGCAAAGATGAATAAGTATTCTTGATGTCCACTTTCAAGTTTTGCAAGAATATAACGAAATATGGATTATTACTTTTTTTATAAAGATCTATCCACTTTCATACTTTTGGTTTTGCAAAAATAAGATGAAATATGTAAATTTTTTGATTAAGAATCATTAGGGACCAAGTTTTTTTTAAAAAGTAAGACATTTATTTTGGGACAATGTTTAATAGAAAAAAAAGAAATTCATTTTGGAATAGATGAAGTAGAGTAGTACTTCTTAGAAAGTTGTGAGAGTACAAAACAACTGGCATAAACCATGTGAAGAACATACCTCTACCAAGGCACTGAATCGTCTATCTAGTTTTGAGGTCATGTGAAGCGCCTCAAAATGGAACGGAGAATTCTCTCCGACAAATATCAAGGACCGACAGTGTAGTTTCCTCAGTCCAACCGTGATATCTGGTCTCCTGCAAAGATACCAAAGATGAGGTTCATATTGAACCAAGTATTTGCACTAAGCAAATGTAATCACACATTTTCTAAGCTTGGTGTCTAGTTGAACGTAGGGTAATATCAGTCCACCTCTTTTTAAGTGAAGATATCTAAGCCAAGTGAGGGGTAAAAGTGTTCTTTAATTCTTTTTTTTTTTTTCATTTCAAAATGATGGAGCTTAACAATAGCCCTAAACTGCAATTTTTTTTCACTAGATTACAAGTTTTTAGTCTGCAAAATTCATGCAAGAACCATAAATCTGCACTCACTAATTCAATTATTCCTGCATCTACGAAACTACTAACAAGTTAAGTGTGTCCTTTCATTTGGAATAAAACATAATCTAAACTGAAAGAATATGCCAGAAACAAAGGCAGAATCACGCATGTGAAGGAATATGGTAAATTTTAGGATATTGACAACCTATATGCACACCAAGCACCCACTTTATTTCACCCGTTTACAGTAACATAATTAGAAAGATTTCTTTAAGAGAGAGAGAGAGAGAGAGAGAGAGAGAGAGAGAGAGATTTTACCTGTTAATAGCTTCAAGAAATTGCAGGACATTTGGACTCTGCCTCTCATCAAGCAACTGCAAAGAACATAGAACAAAGGTAAAATCAGATTGTGATTCAAATATATACAACCACCAATTCCACATCCATATGAAGAACATAACAAAAAATAAAAAGAAACGCTTACTCTTCTACATGCTTGAACAATATCTGATTCTGGAACTACGGCACTACCACGGACTTCCTGTCATTTGGTATTCAGTCCATCCAGTTTTGAAACGATTCAAAAAAAAAAAAAAAAAAAAAAAAAAAAAAAAAAAACTATACGCAATGAGCAGGGTGGAATACCTTGCTAAAGTAACGCATGAGCAGTAGCTCCTTTACTACACCACACATGCCATAATAGTATAGTACATTCAACATAACCTGCACAATAATAACTTTCTTAGTTAAGAATGAGAATCCCCCTCTTCCTCTCTCCCTCTTCACTTATCCTTATGTAAGTAGACTGTGATTTTACCTTATTATACAACCACTCTGTCCAAGAGGGTGTTTTGCATAGAGGGGAAATTAGTATCAAACCAAGTACACGTCGCGTGTATTTTATCTGTGGCAAGTAATACAGAGCTCATAAAAATCTGATAAAAGCAAGAATTTACTTTTGAGCTTAATACACAAGCAATGCAACTTACAGCAAACAAGGTAAGGATATAAGCACCAGCTGTTACTCCCATGCACATCACTGCACCAAGTCTGGAAAAAATATAAACATAATTAGCTTTCCACCTTGTAAACAAAACATATCGATCTGCACTTTGTCTCATCAATGCAGCCCCACTGTAAGCCCAAGCAGATTAAAATACTCCCTCCGTCCCAAAATGAATGTCAAATTTTAGCTTTGAAAGAATGAGATTTAAGAAAGTTGGGATTTAAGATTTTTTAGTAACATAACCGCACAAGTTTGTTTGTAGGATGAGGCATCACAAGGTTGCTCCTAGCTGTCAAACTCTTAGCGAGAAAGAAGATAGAGAAACTATATCGCTAAGCTAAAATTACCCAAAATAGTCAAGAACCTCAGCAACCTGATCAGCCAAGTCATCAACGGATAACACTGGATCATCATAGCTCATTTCTGCAGCTCCTAACTGCAAAAAATTTTGTGAAGATTGTGCCATATAAGAGATAACACAAAACGAATAATTGCAGATATAATTAGTACTAGCTATAAAACAACTAAGATAAGAAGTCGAGGGATTACAAACCTCATGCCCAGGAGGACTAATATGGTAAATGCAGAAATTATGCACCAGCAAAGAAAATGCTTCTGGGCACAAGAACAATCCTTGAAAGCAAGACATATCTGCTCATTCACATGTACATAGAATTACGTGAAGTTAGATTCAAATACCACTGAATTGTTTCTAGCAATCAAAAAGGAAATATAATATCGTAAATGTAATTAAATCACTTACGATTTAAAGCTACATCAGGATAAGTTATAAGAGCCGGCTTGTCTGGATCTCCAAAGACAGCTACCGAAACAGAACCATGGCCAGTTTTTACAATGTGATCCTGAAGGCAAAAATCAGGATTCATTAAGTAAATTAAAGAAAATGTGACTCAACGATTTTAATTGTTTACGGAAGTATTATACGACCACAAAAACTTAATTGTTCGACTGGATTAATAGCTCCTTGGGCGTCATAACAGCTAAAATTGAGCACTTTTATTTCCTAAAAGATATTTTTTTCCAAGTGTTGTGGTCCTACGGAAGACAACCTAACTCTTTTCTAAAACTACCATAACATTTTGTTAATCGACACAAAATTGACGCCAGATTCATTAGACTCAAGCCACATTTACAAAAGGGCAAAATAGAACAATGAACCACACTCTTCCATAAATTGGAGAAATGGTTTAATATTCAATGATGCTCAAGAATCTCTTTGTTTGGAAACTTATACTCCCTCCGCCCCAATGAATGGCCAAATTTTTTTTACTACACAACTGCACAACTTGATACCAATATGTTTGTAAGCACTGGATTTTCACAAAGCTTATCTTCTAAATAAAGCACTTTCATATTGAAGAAGATGCAGCTTAAAGCATTCCCCTCTAGGCATACACACACGTCTGAAAATACTTGAACCTAATAATAATAATTGTTATTATTACAAAGAAAATAAAAATCACTGAATCTCTTAGAACAACCTTAAACATGAGAAAAAGCAAATCACTTACGCAGAATAAAAACCTTCATTTCTGAAGGAATTAAACAAGAAATTAAGGTACACTCATTCTCTAATAAAAGCTTCTACAATTAATCATAAATTTTGAAGTTATTTACCTTACAATTATTCAAAATAAAAATCATTCTAACAATCAATCAATTCCTGAGTTCATTTCATCAAACACATCAAAACATTAGCATATACTGTATACACATAAACACACAGAGCATGATGTTTTTTTTTTTTTTTTTTTTTTTTGTAAATTAAACCAAGTACAAATAAATCAAACTTCCAAAACTGATAACACCTTCATATCTGAAGGAATTAAACAAGAAAGCAGCTCTAATAATCCCCATGAAAATGTAATTGAATCTCCAAAATGCATAAATGTACCTTAATTAAAAAAAAAAAAAAAAAAACCAAGCTCCACAAGAACATGAAATGAAGCTTAAAGAATACATATATAAACGAAAATGATAATCATATGGAAAATGTAAATTGAATGTATTTTACCTTGGGGCTTAGAGGAATAGTTTCCATGTCAATGGAAACAAAATCGCTTGAATCCACCACCATGTTTGGCCACGGCACTCTCTTTTTCCCTCTCTCGGTGTGTGTGAAAATGCCGAGGCCTCTCTCTCTCTCTCTCTCTCTCTATATATATATATATATATATATATATATATATATACAACTTTCTCTCTCTAAAAAAGTCTATATTTTTTTCTTACTGTCTCTCCAAACAACTCGAATTTGAGAAGCTTTTGTTTTGTATTTGGCATCCATGGCTTATATACGAATCCACGCCTTTCTCTCTCTGTCTCCTCCTCCTCCCCCCTTCTCTCTTTTTAATATCTACTCCCTTCAACCCATTACAAGCTACAAGCATATTATTTGAACGAAAATTAATGAAAGTTTTAGTGAATCAAGTGTTGTGATATGTGATCTCATTAATATAAAATAAATAAAATATTTTCATTTTATAAAGCGAGTAATTTGTAGTGAGATGCTAAATGAAGAATGTGTGTAGTTTGTAGTGGGTGGAGCGAGTATTTCTTTAGTACTCTTCCGTCTCAATTTAATGTTTTTAGTTTGATTTTGCATCATGATTAAAAAAAAAGATAAATATTGTGAGTATAAAAAGTTAAAGTAGAAGAGAGAAAGTGAGTAAGGAGTTTTGATTGTAAAAATGACAAGTGGATCTCATTGTTCATTTTAAGTAATAAAGTAACTAAGAATATTAATTTTAAGGGCAAACTAAAAAGAAAAGTAAAAACCTTAAACTAAAATGAAATTAGGTAGTATTGTTTTAAGTTATTCCCTTTGAGATTTTTGTTGACCAAAATGTATCTATCCGTCTCAATTATACATCAAATTTTACTTTGCACCCCATACAAAATTTGTTTTACTTTGATATCCAATGTTGTAGTTATCCCACTTTGCCCCAAAAAATTTATCAAACATTAGAAATTTAATGAAATAGATAATGTGTATGTCTTGTGACAAGTATTTAGATAATTCTCATTTTAACTTTTAACCTTTTAATTTATATAAAAAGTGTACCAAAAATTAACTAATGAACTGTACACATTTTGTGGCTTGACCACTAAACACATTTCAGTTGCAAACAACACATACAACTCATTTATTTTGCATTTATAATCGCTAACTCCTTTTTTCCATTAAATGATCATTTGCGGCACATATAACCAAATTTTTAAAGGATATTTTAGTTAATTCACTCTCTATTAACAAATGTTGAACTTGTTTTAAACTAGTACATGTCCGTGTCCAAGGCCACGTGAGATTTTTTTTTTTTTATATCAAAAAAAAAAAAGAGCAAATATGTCGTACGATATACTAAGTTGTGAGGACAAAATGGGAAAGGAACAAAATAGTGAGAGCAAAATGGAAATTTCCGCATGTGGCACTGTTCAAACAACTGTTCACTCTCAACTCTCATTTATACTATAGATAGGTCTCTGACCTATTGATCTTTTCTCAATTCTTTTTCCAATTTAGCTATTGATGTTAATATTTTTTTAATTATTTCATCCTTCTGTGAACAAGATTTTATTATTTTCTTTTGTGTTCCTATCATTGATAAAATAAAATGTACACCATATTTGAAATGACAAGTAAATAAAGAACCCTAATAAATACAAAGGTATGTATATATAATTATGAGAATGTATGGGGTTCTTTTGTAACATTATTAGTAAAAGCCCGTATTCGAGGACACGTTTTTATTTATTTTTAATTAAGCCCGTGTTCGAGGACACATTTTTTTTTTTTTTTAATTTAATTTTTTTTTTAAGAGCAAAATGGAAAAGAAATAACTTAGTGAGGACAAAATGAAAAATTTGACACTTAATACTGTTCTTAGTACTGTAGCGAGAACGAGTTACATTTATGAGTAAGTTTTGGGAGAAATCAGTTTCTCCATAAATTATAAAAAGTCCAATTTTTTTCAACTTGCAAATATTTGACGAATATAAAAGCAGTTTAAAAAAACAGGACTTTTTATAACTTAGAGAGAAACTAGTTTCCCCCAAAATATTGTGTACATTTATACTATAGATAATCCAAATGGTAAGTGAATAAAACAAATCCGTAAATAAGTCGGTAGTATCTATAGTCATTTTCTCTCTCTAAAATTTAACTCCACGGCTACGTTCCCACGAGCCACCGACGCTCCCATTCTTCCCTTGAGCTCACTCACCAGTCACGAGTGGGACCCGTTAACTAACGCTAGATACGTAAGCTTCTTAACCTGGCTCTCTAGTTTATTTTCTTAACCCCGGTTAGAGACCGACAAAGGCTTGTTTTTCTTTTAGACAATGAGCTCCTTTTTGTTGAAAGGATTGATTAGCTCAAAGCAATAGCTGTTTTCTACAATCAATAGCATAAATTTAATTTAAAAAAAAAAATAAGATTAATAGTTTCATTTATTAATAATCATGAATTGAAGCTTTTTTTTTTTTTTTACATTTAATTATGTTTTATGTGGATGATATCTAGAAGCCAATATCAAAGAAAAAAAATCAGCATTTTCAAAAATTGGAAAAAAACATACTTTTAAATCCGGGCATGATATTTTTTATAAATAAGTGAACTTTTAAAATGCACAATTATATTTTTGTAAATAATTAAAACTTATTTAAAATTACACAGTGACATTTTTGTACATAATCGATTTATTAACACATTCTGACACTCTTTAAACTATAACTTGCACTGTTTAACACTGCATCTGACATTATTTAATACTAACACTAGCAATTTCTTAGACACTACCACATACACTCTTTAATACTAACACTCAAAAACACAAACTCCGTCACTCTTGAACACTTACACGAGTCTTTTGTAAAACTAATAATGACACTAAAAATGGGAAATAAGAAATTTCAGCCCCTACTTGGGGATTGAGCGCGTATATTTCCCTCAACTTTATTTTACGCACAAATACACTCGTATAACCATTTAATTAGTGGAATTATGGCCAAAACTATCTTTTCGTTAATTTTTTAACAGAAAATTTGACTAGAATCACTTTATGATAATTTCACACATATACGTGGATTAATTTTGCCAAATAAGCATGCTGATTACACATTTCACACACACATTATTATTATTTTTTCCAAAAGATAATTACACTTTATTTTATAATAGTCAATCTAATTAACATCTAAATTAATTTGTAAACATTTAATTATCTTAGTAAATTTTTATAAAATGAACGAAAATTAATTCTCAAATACTTGAGAATAAATTTATTTTCCTTGAAATTTATTAATCGATTTATGTTTAATTTTTTTTAGCAGATTTGAGATATAGGAGTATTATCTAAGAGTGAAGAATTTTAATATTTTTTATGTGATGGAACCATAAAAATCACACCTTTTTTTCTTTCACTAATTCATACTCCTTGCGTCACACATGAAAATACATAAAAAAATATTTTGGATGCCCCATTTAAAATGTATATTCTTAAAATGGATTTTTTTTAATATTTTTTTATTCAAGAGATCCAATTGTCATATTCACAATAACTGTCCACATATTATTTTGTACCTTGTATTCTTTCTTATACCTCACTTTTCATATTCAAAATATTTACTTTACCATACAATTTCCTTAATTTTCGTATAACATTTTTTTTGTGTATTTTTTAGTAGAATCGTCAATTTGGGTTGAATCCGTCGGGCCAGCCCGCCCAGCCATGCAATAGGGGTAGGTTGGGTTGACGTATTTTCATCCCGTCGGGAATTTGGGCCAGCCCGCCCCGCCCCGCTTAGTGACGGGTTTTGGCGAGTTTGTCCGCCCCGCCAGCCCGTTTTGACAGCTCTACCTAACACCGATCATCATTTACACACAAAGGAGAGACTAGCGAGGTATCAACCCCCAGTACAAATAACAACAGAAATGTTCTTGCTGCATCAAGGGGGGAGCGGTGAAATGTGTTGATCCCCTTCTTTAGAAAAAAAAAAAAAAAAAAAAAAAAGAAAGAAATGTTCTTGCTGCAAACAGTATCCGGGGCACATAAAAAATGCAGTTATCTTGTGCATTGCTGAACTCAAACCACCTGTTTCTAGTTCATACCTCTGGCATGACCTTATCCAATCCCTTCATAGAACAAGGTTCTAGAAGCATGCACAGCAAGTATGAAGCTCAATGGTTGCTCTTAATCAATCTACAATGCGCTCATTTCTACAAACACTAAACATCAGCCTAGCCTAGCCTAGCCTAGCCTAGGAGGATTGGGAAAAAAGAAAACATGGTGTGGAGGTCCTGCTATTAAAGATATGATCATAGGATCATCAGTAGTAAAAGCTTTCCTATTATGTTATCATAGTTCGTTAGTTCATGATAAAATTTTATTTATTGGCTTGACTCGCATTGATTCGTCTGGCCCACTAACCCAAGATGGATTGGGTTGGGTTGACATATTTTTAGCCCGTTAAGAATTTGTCCCACCCCGTTTAGTGACGGATTTTGACGGATTGGGTCTGTCTCGTCTCGCCTCGCCAACCCGTGTTAACAACTTTATTTTTTAGTGAAACGAAAAAAATTATTCGTCTCGTTAATAAAAGGTGAAAGCTAGAAAGTATGTTTTGTTTTTGTAGCCAATAATTAGGATAATTGGTTTAAACTTTTTTGACTAAACAAAGATGAGATGAGTTATCTTAGTTGGATCCAATGTTTTCGAATTTTGATGAACACATCTTTAATTTTACAGGTAGGATTGTGGGATTCTCATGGGAGGAAACAGATGTTGACAGCACCGTGTGTTATTTATAATATGCTTTATCTTATTATTACGCTATTTCTTACTCTTTCCGTTTCATACCACTTAAAATTTTTTTCGGATGCACGAAAATTAAAAAATATTAATATAATAATAATAATAAAAAAAAAAGAGTGGAGGAGTTATTGTAATTATGAAAAGTAACATAAGAGAGAGAATAAGTGTGAAAAATAGTAAGGAGATTGTTGTTTTGAGTATTATATGTGGATCCCATAAAATATAAAATAATATAAACTTATAATTAAGTCGAGTGAGACAATCAAAATGACAAATTATCACAAGTCGGATGAAACGAAGGAAGTATATTTTATTTTATTTTCACCTTTTGTTATCCGGTCTCAAATTTGAAATCGCTGCTATAATCAATCAATAGCTATATAAAAATGAACATGATTGGTCCCGATTTAAATTATAGATTTTTTTCCGTTCAATGGTCGATTGAGATTAAATTATTCTTATAAAATACCATCAGTAAAATTTTAATCTCATCCTATCGTTTATAAAAAAAGGCTATGACCTATTTTTGCAATATTAAAATTAATTTCTTGTTAGAACAAGAATTCTATTTCAAATGACAAGTTGCTTTTATGTAGTTGAATAAATAGCATTGATGTGTTCTAGTTTCAGGATGGTACACAATAGGTAAATGCATAATAACAACTTCCCTTTATTAGTTGGTAGTTATTACTATTCACCAGATTGAACCCTTTTCATTTACTTCCTTCCTCTTATGATAAAGTTTTTATTTTATTTTTTTCGTTTTATATTATAGTATGGATTTTAGTTGTTTTATTATTTAAAATAAACAATTAGACTCACTTGTTATTATCACAACAAAAATTTCATACCACTTTCTCTTTCATACTTTATTTTTCATGCTCATAACATTTATTTTTTCTCGATTCTCGGATAAAATCAAATTAAAAACTGTGGGATGGAGGAAGTATTATCTTTTAGTTATTATTTTTATCTCAAGTTTTTTTTTTTTTTTTTTTTTCAATTATTAATGTCCATTTCATAAGAGGGAAAGCTGGCAGATGGTTTTGAATTCACAGAAGACATGATTCCTTGAAATAAGTTGCTACCTATATACAAGTACACATGTTGGTAGAAAAGCATTCATCAAAGCAATCAATTTTCTTGGCAAACAATTTTAATTGATTCATCTAATTACTCCAAGTTCATGTTTTCATTTATTTCTTGTTACTAATATGACCTACAATTTTTTAGGTTGCATCTGCATGACAATAGCAAGGACAAAAAAAGGAGTAACAAAAAATACTCCCTCACTAACACAGTTGACTTGTAACAATATTTGAAATGGACAAATGAAAAATTAAGGTTTAAAGTTTAGTGCGTGTCGATTGGGGTCTGATGTTCATTTTTGTTAATTTAGGGTCCAAATTTAACTACGTAGACAGTTTGGGGTTTTTGGACGAAATTGTTGAAAATTTTGTCAATTTAGGGTTCAAATAGGACGACTTTAAGATATATTTTTCTTAACAATTTCGTATAAAAAAAAAAACAAAAACAAAATCTAACTGACTAACAATGTTAACTTTCGATTCCTAATTGAAAAGATTGGAATATTGAATCTTGATCGACATATCACCTAAACTTTGGACCAAAAATTATCATTTGCTCATTTAGATGTTTACATGTTGCTTATACTTATTTTGGGATGATAAATAATTACACTATAGTACTTATTACGCACGAGTAACTTTCCTAAAACACGTTTTTTCAAGTGTATAGGAAAACGTGTTTTTAAATGTGCTATAACATATTTATAAATAACTGAAACTTTTAAAATAAACACGTGGTGACATTTATGTAAATAATCAGAATTTATCAACACCATATGACACTGTTCAACACACGATCTGGACTTTTGTAACACCACATTTGGTCATCTCAAACGCTATCATCGGTCATCTTTTAATATTTCATTTATAAAAATTTCGAAACCCTTTTAAAGGCCTAAATGATGTCTTTTGGGGTTTTTAAACCCCTTATCATGGTGTAAAGCCATGTGACTTTTGTAAGCCTTGTAATGTTCGTCGCCAATAAACTTTCTGGATATCAGTCTCAAAAATTCTTGATATTCATAAACCTTTAACGTTAATATCCAAAAGATTTGTTTGGCTATGAACACAACGCGCACAAAGTTTCACTTATTTACAAACCTTCTTCATATTAGTCCAAAGCTTATAAATATCAATCTCAAAGGTTTTGGATCTCTAGAAACGTTTAACTCTGATATCTAGAAGGTTTGTTTGTCATAGCATTGTCAAATGTGCTTTTTAATTTATATCCAGAAGGCTTTTAATATTGATATCCAAAAATATTTGGTGTTAATATTCAGAAGTTTTGTTGGTCATGATCTTATTCAAATATGCTTGTTTATTCATATCTACAAGATTTTAATATTGTTATACACAAGCTTTATTGGTCATGCTCTTGTTCAAATATACTTGATAATTCATATACAAAATATTTTAATATTATAACCCAAAACCTTTTAAGCTTGATATCCAAAAGGCTTGTTGGCTATTGACCTAGCATGCACAAAATTTTACTTATTTATAAAAAAATGTCAATACATATAATATATAACTGCATAAAATATAATTTTTTTAAGGAAAAATGACAAATCAAGCCCCAAAAATTAGGGGAAACGCGCTAATTGGGATCTGATTTTCTAATTTTTATACATATATATTAAAATTAATATTTTATGCACATTTATATAATAAATATCACAATTTACTTTTTTTTTTTTTTTATAACAAACTTGTATTTTTTTGAAGATGTACTTTTGTTCACTTGTACATTATTTAAACCAAAAGATTAAAATATAACATAAAACAATGTTAAATAATAACTTAGTGCCAACTTTATTCAAAAATTAAGAAGATCAAAACGTACTTAAATTGTAAAAAATTATGATATCGCCATGAATTGTACGAGTGCATTAGTTAAAATTAGCGATGAAAATAAAAAATATTATTAAAATATTTGAATAGTCAGATGAGGTAAAAATTTATTTATTTATTATTATTTTTTAATTTTTTAGTATATCACATTGTTTTGCTCAATTTACGGAGGTATGTTCAACCTTCCATATGTCACGTGTGGCCAAGTAGCATATCATAAATGCCTTATTAGAATTTTGTATTAGTACAAATTCCATTTATTACTACAAATCTTGACTAATTTAATTCAACATAGATTTAGTTTAAGGAAATCTTAATCTAGATTGACTTTCTTGAAGGAAGGTTTTGTGTAAAAAGAAAGAAATAAGAAGTTACTACTCTACTCTTATACTCTCATATGTGTGTATATACTGATTTGGGCGTAAACATTTCAATTATATATTCCTTCCTTTCCAAAATGTTTGTCCTATTTGACTTTTTTTTTTTGAATTTTGACCACAAATATATGACAATTTAATTATGTTCGTAAAATTCTAAAATTTTTTATTGATTCACCATTAATAATATTATCAATAATAACTTTTAGAATTTCATGAACATGATTAATCTCTCATAAATTTGTGGTCAAAGTTCAACAAAAAAAATTAAATGAGACAAACATTTTGAGACGGAGGGAGTAGCAGTCAACTGTTTAAGAAAATTCATATTCATGAAAATAGGTTTAGATGGCCGAGATCCATGGGTGATAATCAAGGTTTTCGACGAAAATGCCTATAAAATCTGGACCATCTATTTAAATTTGAATGATTGGTAGTAAGTAAAAATAAAAATTCGATTGTTATGCAGTGAAATTGATTAAGAAACCTTGTTTATTTAGATCTATTACTTGCATGACTCCATCTGAAACAAGAGTTGACCCATATGATACAAGTGAGCCAGGTTAGGTTAGATTTAATAGATTGATTAATGTGATCATTAATATTCCTTCCGTCCATTTTAATGGCTCCCATCTAGAGACATTTAAGGAAATTGTTCTTGAGATTCACCAAACTAGACTCTGAGAGAGCCCCCATGATTTAAACAACAAAATAGTAGTACTCCTTAGGCTCCATTTGTTTGGGGGAAAATATTTTCTGGAAAACATTTTTCTCATTTTCTGATGTTTGTTTCACACCAGAAAATGGGAAAAACATCATTTTTATCTTATTTCATTTTCTGAAAAACATTTTGCCGAAAATCATTTTCCAAAAAATGTTTTACGCTAAACAAACAGAGCCTTAGTTGCAAAATATTTGCATTATTAGAAGGTTCCGAAATACTTGCAATTTTAAATTTTTCTGTAAAACTGTCACATTTGCTTAAATTATTCTTATTTATGATTAGTTTGTTGTCATTGTGAAAACATTTTATTATGTTGGTACTTGAAATATTCAATGGGTAGTTTAGTCTATTTGCTATGTATTAATTGTTTTTATAATTAATATTTTCAAGAGAATACTTTAATGCAGTACAATATATTGGGAAAAAAAAATTGCTTAAACATTAGTGTTATTTACTTTTTAAATATTTAATTTTGCAAGTATAATTGACTAGTGATTTTTTTTTTTTGGGTAAAAAACAACTATGAAGGACAAAGTAGTTTTTTTTTTTCAAGTACATTCATATTGAGAATATTTTTTAATTTTTTTTAGAATGGAAATTTATTTAAGGATGGAAAGAGTAAAAAAAAAATGGTTAATGAAATCTTATAAAAAGTAGTTTTTCCTCCTATATATGATAGGAAAAATTATTATTATTATTTTTTTAATTTTTAAAATCTCCCGTTTACATGTTAAAAGCTAGTCCAATGCTATAAATATTGGTAAAAAATATTTTTACCATAATATTTTAATGGTTTCATCGATAGTGGACCCTCTACATTATAATTAAAAGCACCAATAAAATCATTACACCTATAATTTTGTAAGCAAATTTTTGTAAGGAATTTGTGCTTCTAGTATTATTCATTTTGGTCATAGCGAATGATGCTGCAGGAATTGTGCTTATCAATAATCCTCCACGTGGCAAGATTAATCACCTAGCTCCTTGACCTGAAATCAGAATCCACGACTAGCCGGATGTGTCTCCGGCGAAGACGCTCGGGCGTGAGAGTAAGAATACCGTTGAATAAAGCTCAAAATGTATTGAATAATGAACTCAGAATACAAAATGGCAGTTACCTTTCACCATTTGGTAGTGATGAAGTATTTATAGGAAAAAGTGATGTATTTTTGGGGAGGCAACATGTCCTCCGAGATTGTAGCGGCAGTTACTTGGTCGTGGGCACATGTCTATAACGGTCCCTGATTTGTAGGGATGTGGTTGTGAGCATTGATTAACCAAATAAGTCGGTAAGTGTCAGGTCGTCATTTGCTAATTTAGGTCGAGGTCGCCACTTGTGGAATGGTCGACCTGACTGTCGGGTAGAGCATGGTTCGTACCCGAATTGTAGTATGGATCATGAGGTCGGACTAAGGTAGGTCGGGACTTGGTAGGTCGGACCATGGGCTTAGTCGACTGATGCTTGAGATGGGCTTTGGGCCTTGTTCTGATCGGGCCAGCCCTATTGAAAATGTGACAGTCAATGCGGCCTGTGATTGGGCTTTACTCGTTTGGCCCAACTCGACATTCTTGGTATGTTCAGTGGCCCCCAACTTTCTAGTTGACTCCGTCGACTTGGAAGTTAAGAAGATCTCTGATGAGAACTATTTTACTCGCAGGTCGATACTCGTTCTGAGGTATAGTCGACTTTTGATGACGTGGCACCATCCTGGTCGTTGGCGATGAACGGTAGGAGATGAAGGAGCGCCGATTTTAGTAATGATTGCAATTCTGACGCTTGGAACTCCTTCTCGAAAACCGCTTCAGCTTTTAATTTTGGAAAATTTAATTTCTATTTTCTTTTCCCCTTCCAAATTTAGGAAAATAGAAATACTCAGTCTTCTTCTCAAATTCGAATTCTTACTGTTTCCAAACTCTTTTTCTCCGGCGACAATCACGGAATTGCAGCAAAACTTAAACCCAGTTCTCGGCCAAGAACGAACTCCCTTTCTGCAATCCATTAAGGTATTTCCCTTGTATATTTGCTTTAGGGCTTTGATTTCTGCTTTGTGTTTAATTCCGCCATGGCTAGGACCTTTAGTAGTGAACCAGGAGCTTGGTACGGGTATTGCACTGTTAACCGTAGAGTATGTAAGCACATAAACGGTGGGTGGAGAGAGATGTCATTGAGCGAGTGTGCCTCTATCTTGACCAGGTGGGAGTTGAACTTTAGTGAAATAGGGTTGCCAGTTGCAGGAGAAATTGAAAATGTGGTGATTGACGACTCAAATGTTGTCGCTTTTCATCTATTTCATGAATTGCTCGATCATATCACTTTGTTTTATGTTAGGGATGTCCACAAACCCTCTTTCCTTAGGAACAGAATAGGTTTTCCAGGGGAGTTTAGGTCGCCCTTAGGTAGGTTGACTGCGTATGATCTTAGGACTGACTCCCCTGTTTCTCCTTCTTCTTGTACAGATATGACAACTCAAGAAGGGAATGCTGCTTCGACCTCTTCAGGCCCCCGAATTGTGGACGCCTTCGATGATTCAGTTGTGCCTGGGAAAAATGAAAGAGGTTACGTTCCCCCAGGACCATTGCGCGGAAGGAAGAACTTGCCCTCTAGGTACGATGTGATCCATGGGTTTTGTGAGGTAAAAAAGGAGGATTATAGGGTGACTATTTATACCAAGCAGGATTTTAGGGCCAAATTCGATGCCGGGGATGCCACCAGGGTAGCTTTTTACTATGGCCAATTTGTGGCCGGCCTTAGGTTGCCACTCGACCCTTTTATCAATGAGTTCCTGGAGTGTGCCAATGCCCTACCTCTTCAGCTCGGAGCTAACACCTGTAGGGTTTTGGTATGTTTTGCTATGGTTTGTAGGTTTTTAGGATATGAACCTTGCATGAGAGTGTTTAAGGAATTCTTCTTCATCAAGTATAGTGGAGAGGAGAAAACCATCAGTACCCCCTCCAAGCCCAATTCGCGTAAGCTTTTCACAAACCTTCCCAGTAAACATAGTGGCTGGAATACTCATGTAGTTGTAGTAGAGAGTAGATTTGGGTGGGAATTTCCTTTGCCAGCTGAGGATTCTGAGCCCTTAGATGAGAGGAACTATTGGGAGCCTGTCTGGCACTTTGAATTGTATAAGAGGTTGTGTCGGCTAGCAGATAAGGGCGCCTTTAGTTGGGAGAGTTTACTTACAACTAAGTATAACTTCATCCAGGCTGGGATGATGGCTGGAGAGGGTGAAGTGCAACCCTTGGTAGTCGTTGGTAGGGGCACAATTTATCCCGACTGGGTTACCCACGCATTGGCCAAGTTTGAGGACACGTGCCAACGTTGTAAGAAAACTGCCAACTATTGCAAAGAGAATGGAGAGCATGCGGGTGGTAAGATATCCTTGTTTTGTCTTTCTTTACTCGTCTACCATCCATTAACCTTGTATGAATAGTTTGATTTGGCTGTGATACTCATGCACTCGATTTTATGATTCGTATATGACTAGATCGTACATAGAACCATAGCTCGTATGTAGAACATGGCATGTAGAATACTCTGCTTTCTCCTGGTTAGCTCGTGGCTTATATGTAGAGAACATTTTGAGTTGTGAATACAACTTTCAGCTCGTTAATTTATCAACTTGCATATATATGAGCTAGCTCGTATACGTCGACCTCATACTTTTCACCCTGACTTTTTGTGCAGTTCTGACCCCCGAGCAAGAGGCGAATATGGGCCGTATATTGGTAGTGTCAGACAGGAAGAGAGCCAAGAAAGCTCATGGTGCCGCCAACGCTCGAGCTAACAGAGAGAGGGAAGCTGTGAGAAGGACCGACCTGCTGTCAAAGGACAATGTTGGTATGATTCCCATGGAGGTGGATGAATCTGAGGATCCTTTGTTGAGTAGCAGTCATACCAAGGATGCGACTGAAGAGGGTGATGAATCCAACAAATCCAATAGGCCCAGTTTGAGCTCCGACCCAATTGCTGAAGCTAATGTAGGGACTTCTGGTGTGGGAACAATTGACGCTAACCCTCTGGAGATTGTTGATATTGATGAAGATGAAGAAATGATCAAGGAGGATGACCAACCCCTGAACACTAGGAAAAGGTCAAGGACAGAGAAAGGAAAGTCCATTCCTTCTAGCCACCTTCCTCCTCAGATTCCATCCCCTACTCGTCCCGAATCCTTGGAGGATAAGATCAGCAGGCTGAGTGATGTGCCTCCTCTGGATGGGTTGAACAGTTTGAGTCGTCGTTACCCCGACATGAGCTTGGGTCAGGTCGTGGTTAGGAGGGCTATTGACGTCGACCTCCTAGCCCACTTTGCTGATAAGGGGATGACCCCTGAGGAGTTCTCAGCTCGATCTGGGATGGCACACTGCGAGGTAACTCTTCAATTTCCCTCTTTGTTTTGTCGCTTGTTCCTTTTAGTTTGTTAGATCGATCTTCCGAGCTAATCCTTGTCTGACTTTTTGCGTATGCAGAATCTCACCATGATCGAACAAGCTAAAAGCTCTTGGAGGGCCTCCATTGAGAGGGAGAGGCAGGCCCTCAAAGATTATTCCAAAAAGGCTCAAGAGCTTGCGGAATGGAGGGAGAAGTACAACGACTTGGACAACTCATTCGAAGCCAACGAGGCAGTAAAGACCAAGGCTCTGTCCGACCTTGAGGCTGCAGAATCCAAGCTTAAGGAGGTGGAGGCAGAGAAGGAAGCTAATGAGAAGGAGCTGGAGAAGACCAAGATTGAGTTGGCAACAGCTTCCAAACTTCTGAAGGAGAAGGACGTCTTCCTAGTTGAGCAGCATGAAGAACGTCGACTTGAGCGGGCGAAATGGCAAGAAGACCTTCAGGCCGCTGTTACTGCTGCAGCTAAGGACGCCGTTGAAAAGTTTAAGGACGGGGATGAATACTTCGATGTTGTTATTGCCAAAGCCAGGGGCTTCTTAGAGTTGGGTAAGCGTCATATGGCCCGTCGGGCTTTAGTCGACCCTGATTCTGGAGTCTCCTTGGACCAGCTTGCTCAATGGGCCTATGCCCCTCAATATGACATGGCGGCTAGAGGGGGTCATTCATTGGTGCCTTACAATGAAAATGATCTAGCCCATATTGCTCAAGAAGATCAAGAAGAGCATTGTGAGCCTTGGGTAGCTCCGCAGTTGGCCCCAGGACTTTTGATGTGGCCTTACAAGAGCTAGCAGATATGGAGGAGCAGGATGAGATGGAGGCGGAGGGTGAGTTCGACCATCAGGTCTTCTCGGAGTCGGGCAAACCCTTGAGCCCTCAACAGACCGAACCCATGAATGAAGAGCGAGCTGCTACCGACGACCGCAATATCTCCGATCAAGCTGTTTGATTTTT
The DNA here is from genome assembly GCA_022495995.1 of Adenophora triphylla var. japonica. Lineage (NCBI taxonomy): Eukaryota > Viridiplantae > Streptophyta > Magnoliopsida > Asterales > Campanulaceae > Adenophora > Adenophora triphylla. The sequence continues at coordinate 78,516 of JAFEMH010006561.1, forward strand.
TGATTAACTCTGTGTAATGAAACAAGCCCCAAAACACTTTTGTTCTTTTGATTTCTTGAATATTTGGATGCCTTGGCCCTATTTTTTGGGAGGCAAGATACTTTTGTAAGTTTGTTTTGTCTAAGTCTTAGCCCGTTTGGGAGACTTATCTCTATCATAGCTGACTTTATTTATTGTATGTTGTATGCTTTTGATGTAAGCGTCGAGCTAGATATAGATAGGATGAATGAGTAAACTTGAGCCTAGAGGTGACTTGATCTTTATTTATTTAGTCGACCTCAGACTTGGTTAACTTTTTTGTGAATGAGATTGACTATGAGTCGAACCTGCTCACACTATTGAAGCTGACCTAGGGTCTAGCTAATTAGAACAAACTGACTAAGAGTCGGGTTTGTTAGAACGAAGTCGACTAAGAGTCGGACTCGTTAAATGGATAAAGCTGATTAAGAATCGAGCTAATCAGAACAAACTGACTAAGAGTCGAGTTTGTTAGAACGAAGTCGACTAAGAGTCGGACTTGTTGAATGAACCAAGCTGATTAAGAATCGAGCTAATTAGAACAAACTGACTAGGAGTCGAGTTTGTTAGAACGAAGTCGACTAAGAGTCGGACTTGTTAAATGAACCAAGCTGATTAAGAATCGAGCTAATTAGAACAAACTGACTAAGAGTCGAGTTTGTTAGAACGAAGTCGACTAAGAGTCGGACTCGTTAATCGAACAAAGCTGATTAAGAATCGAGCTTGTTAAAACGAAGCTGACTAAGAGTCGAGCTTGTTGGGGTTAGTGTAACACTATGTTTGATCGAATAAACTGCGCTTTTTATTGAAGTAGGGAACATGCTTACATCAACTTGAAACTAGAACTAACACGAGCTTGAACTTTGAAACTAAAAGCTAGAAGTAGTATTTGATGAGGTGAGTAGCATGCCAAGGATGTTTCAACTCGTCACCTCCGGGATGAGCTATCATGTAGGTTCCTTCCTTGACGACTCGAGTGACTACATATGGACCTTCCCAGTTAGGAGATAGCTTGTTCTGCTGGGTCCTTCTACCCGTTGCTTCGATCTTTCTTAATACATAATCTCCAACTTGGAATGACCTTGTCTTGACCTTCTTGTCGTGGTAACTTTTAGTTCGCTGTTTGTAGTTGACCATTCGGAGGTAGGCTGTTTCTCGCTTCTCCTCGATCAGATCCAGGTCGATCAATCTGTTGGTATCATTTTGCTCCTGATTGAAGAAAGTCACTCTAGCGGTGGGGAATCCGAGCTCGGCAGTGCCATGGCCTCCGATCCGTAAGTGAGAGCGAAAGGGGTTTCCCGTAGGCCCCCGAGTGGTTGTACGAACTGCCCAAAGAGCAAGGGGAAGTTCTTCCAACCAATTGTTTCGTCGACCTACGAGCCCGGTCTTGAGCGAAGATAGAACAAGTTTATTTGCTGCTTCAGCTTGTCCATTTCCTTGAGGATAGGCGACAGACGATTTCCAATGTTTGATCCCTACTCGATTCATTTCTGTTTCGAAGGTTTGGGAGAACTGTAAACCATTGTCGGACACTATAGCACGAGGAAAACCAAATCGACACCAAATGAAGTCGTGGATGAAGTTGATAGCATTCTCCTCTGTGATGCGAGCTAGTGGTTTGGCCTCAACCCATTTGGTGAAGTAGTCTATGGCAACTATCACATACTTGCAGTTCCCTCGGGCGGGAGGGAAGGGCCCAATCAGGTCGACGCCCCACATGTCAAATGGCCAAGCTGCGATCACAGGAGTCTGCTCTGTTGTAGGCACATGGGGAAGGTTGGCAAACCTTTGGCATTGATCACATTGCTGAACAAAGTTGTGAGTGTCAGCTCTCATGTGTGGCCAGTAGTACCCCAAAGTGATTAACTTGTCAGCAAGAGTCCTGGCCCCCGGGTGTCCACAACAAATTCCACTATGCACTTCGTGTATCAATAGGGCGACCTCTTGAGGGTGGATGCACTTTAGTAATGGTCGAGTATAATATCTTCTGAACAGGTCACATCCTTGAATGACATACCTTGGAGCTTTCTTTTTGATAGCTCGAGCCTTCTTCTCGTCATCTGGCAGCTCACCACTTTCTAAGTATGCCTTCATTTCCTCGATCCAACACTTCTCCTGAGTCCAATTTCTTGAGGGATCATCTATGCATTGAATTTTTACTCTTTCATAGGCTGGACTTTCGAGGAAGGAGATAGGTTCATCATGTGGTTCATCCGAAGTGGCTAATTTCGAGAGGAGGTCAGCTAGCTCATTGTCTTCTCGTCCAATTCTCTGAATCTCCCAGAATTCCAAATCTTTTATCAGTTCCTTCACCAGTCACAAGATATTTGATCGCCGTGGCACTAAGCACCTCGTACTCGCCTCTGACCTGGTTAACTATCAATTGTGAATCACAGTAAGCCATGATCTTAGTTGCTCCAAAACACTTGGCGTACTCTATAGCTGCTATCAAGGCTTCGTATTCGGCCTGGTTATTGGAAGCATCGAACTTGAACCTTAATGACTCCTCGTACACTGTCCCAGATTCTGGTTCAATTAGCACTATCCCAGCTCCACTGCTATTCTTGGTCGCTGATCCGTCTGAATAGACCTTCCAACAATCGTCGGGTAGACTGATGGCGACCTGGGACTCTGAATCCTTCCCTTTAGCCTTTTCTTTTGAAGCTCGCTGCTCTTCGTCTTCCTTGGTGAACGTAAGCTCGACCAAGAAGTCAGCTAGAGCTTGAGCCTTCAAAGCCTTTCTAGGTCGATACTCAATGTCAAATTCAGTAAGGGCAATTGACCAATTGAGAAGTCGACCTGAACTCTCCGGCTTGTGAAGAATTTTTCTAAGGGGGGCATTTGTAAGAACCACAATTGGATGAGCCAGAAAATAAGCTCGCAGCTTCCTTGAAGCCACGACTAGGGCATAAGCGACCTTCTCAGCATTGTAGTATCTGCTCTCCACATCTGATAGGGCCTTGCTGATGTAGTATACTGGTTTTTGAAGCCCTTCATCCTCTCTAATCAACACTGCTGCAACCGACTTGTCTCCCATGCATGCATATACAAACAAGGTCTCTCCAGTGGTCGGGCTACTTAGCAGAGGTGGAGTAGCGAGGTAATCCTTCAATTGTTGAAACGACGAATGACATTCGGTCGTCCATTCAAAGCTTTTCGTCCCCCTCAGAGCTTTGAAGAAGGGGAGAGATCTCTCTGCCGACTTAGATATGAAGCGACCAAGAGCTGCTACTCTACCGTTAAGTCGCTGCATTTCTTTGATACTGGTGGGGGCTTTCATGTCGACCAGGGCCTTGATTTTCTCCGGATTAGCCTCTATGCCCCGTTGAGATACCATAAATCCAAGGAATTTTCCAGCAGCTACACCAAATACACACTTGCTGGGGTTGAGCTTCATGTCGTTTGCTCTCAAATTGGCGAACGTTTCCTTTAGGTCGACCACGTGACGTCCAGTCCTTGTTTTGATGACCATATCGTCGACGTAGGCCTCCATGTTTCGGCCAATTTGAGAAGCAAAGACTTTGTTCACCATCCTTTGATAAGTTGCCCCTGCATTCTTCAATCCAAATGGCATCATGTTGTAGCAGTAGATGCCTCCAGCCGCTTGAAATGCCGTCTTGATTATGTCGTCCTCATGCATCTTAATCTGGTGGTAACCTGAATAAGCGTCGAGGAAGCTGAGGGTTGAGTGGCCAGCAATGGAATCGACTAGCTTGTCGATTCTAGGAAGGGGATAGCTGTCCTTAGGGCAAGCTAGATTGAGAGTAGTGAAGTCGACACACATCCGCCATTTGCCATTCGATTTCTTCACCATGACCACGTTGGCCAACCACGTTGTATGAGTGGCCTCTTTGATTATCCCTGCACTCAAAAGTTTTTGTACCTCAGCTTTGATAGCCTCTTCCTTGTCACGAGCAAAACTTCTCAACTTTTGGGGTCTAGGCTTTATGGTCGGGTTGACTTCAAGTCTGTGAACAGCGACCTCTTCCTTGATTCCCCTCATGTCTTCTACCTTCCATGCGAAGACATCATTACTTTCCTTGAGTAGCTCGATGATTTCTGCTCGCTCCTCAACTGATAGCTGCTTCCCAATCTGAATTTTTTGGTCGGGGTAGGAAAGGTTGGTGATTACTGACTCTAACTCATCCACAGCTTCTAGCTCTGGTCCATCCCTGAATTGTAGAGTCTCAATGATTATCTCCTTCTTTCTCATGGGGTTGGTGGAGGGGCTTGCCCTGTTTCCAACATTCACCTGAGCAGTTGGACGCTTTGGAGGAGGTGGAACTCCTTGCCCATCCATATGCCTTTTCCCTCTCCTTGTGTCAGGCAATCCCCTGCCATCAACGACACTGGTAGAGCGTGTGGCTCTACCATGAGGACGATTTGGTGGGGGAGGAGGCAAGTTCAAGTTTTCAGCATTTGCGTTTGTATTCGTGTTGTTGTTGTTCAGTTCTTCATGCCCAAGTGAAGCCTTGGATACGTGTCCCTCTGAAGTCACCATTGTTGCAGGTTGATAGAGTTTTCGAGGTCAAGTTTAAAGCACGATTCCCGGCAATGGAACCAAACTGATGCTGCAGGAATTGTGCTTATCAATAATCCTCCACGTGGCAAGATTAATCACCTAGCTCCTTGACCTGAAATCAGAACCCACGACTAGCCGGATGTGTCTCCGGCGAAGACGCTCGGGCGTGAGAGTAAGAATACCGTTGAATAAAGCTCAAAATGTATTGAATAATGAACTCAGAATACAAAATGGCAGTTACCTTTCACCGTTTGGTAGTGATGAAGTATTTATAGGAAAAAGTGATGTATTTTTGGGGAGGCAACATGTCCTCCGAGATTGTAGCGGCAGTTACTTGGTCGTGGGCACGTGTCTATAACGGTCCCTGATTTGTAGGGATGTGGTTGTGAGCATTGATTAACCAAATAAGCCGGTAAGTGTCAGGTCGTCATTTGCTAATTTAGGTCGAGGTCGCCACTTGTGGAATGGTCGACCTGACTGTCGGGTAGAGCATGGTTCGTACCCGAATTGTAGTATGGATCATGAGGTCGGACTAAGGTAGGTCGGGACTTGGTAGGTCGGACCATGGGCTTAGTCGACTGATGCTTGAGATGGGCTTTGGGCCTTGTTCTGATCGGGCCAGCCCTATTGAAAATGTGATAGTCAATGCGGCCTGTGATTGGGCTTTACTCGTTTGGCCCAACTCGACATTCTTGGTATGTTCAGCGAATAATATTATTATTGATCTGCAAACTTTAGAATTAGGCTCCGTTTGTTTAGCGTAAAACATTTTTCGAAAAATGATTTTCGGCAAAATGTTTTCCGGAAAATGAAAATGTTTTTCGGAAAATAAGATAAAAATGAATTTTTTTCCCATTTTCTGGTGTAAAACAAACACCGAAAAATGAGGAAAATATTTTCCGGAAAACATTTTCCCCCAAACAAACGGAGCCTTAATCACCCTTAAACCTCATGATTGTTATTCTTGGCCCAATATTTTAGCCCAACCCATCAAAACAAATCGATAGGATATTAGGGCCTAATCTTGGGGAAAGCGAGGTTAAAATGTGAGATAGTTTTGGGCTTTTTTATAAGAAATAAAAATGCATTGGACCATATACTCTTTTTCCACGAGCTAAATTGACTGCCCATCCTTGTTAATTGTTATATTGGAAATTTGACCCATAAATTCCTTTCGAAACAAATCAATTTCCCTCAAATTCCACGTTAAATTAAACATCTCACAAGTTATTATTCAATAATATATAATAATGCATGCAATATACAATATTTAAAAATTATGATTGATGTTGCAGGGAACGTGTTGATCTACGTCCAGCAATTAGGTTGATCCACTGGCTTTGTTTGACCTAAAACAGTGAACAAATGACTAGCCGGGGTGATCTCCGGCTAAGACCCTCCAGCGTGAGGATAAGTATCACGTGTATAGCTTATTATAAACTGTATTGAGAATTGAACAGCAAAATAAGCATTACCTCTAAACGATGAATGTTGTGAGGTATTTGTAGGCTCTGATAAGAGATATTGTTGTAGTAGGATTGCACCAAATCCCGTGAATCATGGAGAGAAAATAGGCATAACGGGTTCCGTGAATATAGGAGTCTGTTATGGAAAGAGTTGTAAACGTAGTATGTCTCTATAGGTCGACGTACTTATCTGTAGGTCAAGGTCACCTGAGTAGATCAAGGTCGACCTGACTTCGTATCTTAGCCGGATAGAATTGTATAAGTTAATGATCGTATGTCAGACGAAGCTAGGTCGGGACCAAAGGTGGTCGGACAATGAGCTAGGTCGACTGATCTTTGATGGGCCCTGAGCCTTGTAATAGCTGGGCCAGCCCATTCATGGGCGCTGTGATAATAACGTCTGAATAATTGGGCTTCGCGTGTTGGGCCTAGCCCGTCACCTTTATTCCGTTCAGTGGCCCCCAACTTTCTGAGTTGACTTTGTCGATCAGGAAGTTATGAAAATTTTTGTGGACTTTGAAGTAGGTCGTAGCTAGATGGTCGGAGATGAGGGATGGTCGACTGAGATGACGTGGCCTAATATCGACCATTGACTATTCTGACGGCTAGACATGTTGAAGCGCCGTAATGATTACTTGATACAGCGTTTGGACAACTGCCTTGGGAAACGACGCCGACATTAATGAAAGAATTGAACCGTTATACCACAAACCTTTCCAATTCAGGTAAGGATAAGGAATAGGTATAAAAAGGCAAATCCTTTTCCTTTTCACTTTTTACAAAACCCCAAATCTTGATATACAAAGCAAGAACAGCAGTAAGGCGATTTCTGATTTCCTGGCGTAATCAAGCTTATGATTTACTTTCAAAACCCATCACTACTAGAATAAATTATATTAAGAACGGACAAAATGGTTTCAAAATGTACAAAGTCGTCCCTATTTTTCTATTTGGGGATCAACATTTTGGTTGCCAATTTTTGGTTGCTAAAATTGACCAAGACTGTTCATCCCCATTTGGGAACCACCTGTTGGTTGCCATAGGAGTAGGTCGTCCCCATTTAAGGATCAACAAATGGTCACCAATTTTAAATTTGGTACAAACAGTTCATCCCTATTTTTTTATCCCTAAAATGTTCGTCCCCAACTGTTGGTTTCCATTTTTAAATTTAGGGACCATCTCTTCGTTTCCAAATACGGAAAAAAAAATCAATAAATATAATTATTTTAAAAATATTAATATTTACTGATTATATATATTTTAACAATAATGAGAAATATCACAAAATAAAATTAATCGGACAATAAACTAAGCTTTTATAAAAACAAAATACCTTTATCAATTCAAAATAACATCATCCAAAACAAATGAGCATATTAATTACAAAATAAATTTAAAATTGTTTGTTTCTAAATTTCTACTCCATTACCACTACCAGCATATTAATTACAAAAACAATAACATCTGTTGTTTTTGTCGTTGCTCCTGTTGTTGTTGCTCACGCAGATCCTGTTCCTTTTCCCGCTCCATCATTTGGTGCATCATTTCTTTTAGACTGCTAACTTCTTCCCGTAGTTGTTCCTTTTCTGGGTCGTCAGAAGGATTGGAAGTTTGGCTAAATGATTGACAGAGCGATGAACTGGAGCGGCTTGAAGATGGCAGCTTCAAGAATTTTTTTCCATGAGGCCCAAAGCTAAATATTCTATCACCCCTCTTGACCCTCTTTCCTTTATATTCATAGAAAGAGACAACAACAGCTTGCTATGCTTCGCGATGAAAGGGCTGCGAGTATCTAAGGCATCATCTGGACTAATCGAACCATCAGAAATTGTCTTTTCTCGAGCAATCCTTATATATTGATCCTAAAAATAACAAAACAAGAATTACAGACCAATTCAGGTAAGGATAATGAATAGGTATAAAAAGGCAAGTTTTTGAGAATTCAACGCAAATTGGATTGTTATTGCGCGGTATTGGGAAGCTACGGGGAGGGAAGTAATTTTTGGGGAAAATTCAACGCAAATTGGATTGTTATGGGCGCGATTTTGGGAAGCTACTGGGAGGGAAGATGTTATTTGGGGAAAATATGCGGAGGGAACAGGAAAAGTAAAAAATAAATTGGATGAAATTTATAAAAAAATTAAATTGGTAGCGGTTGGTCTCTATTTTGTTGTTGGTCTTCATTTTGATAGCAAATAATATTGTGCATCATGGGAACATTCTGGCGGTCCCTAATTTTAATATGTTTGTCCCTATTTAGCTACCAACCTAGGCCATTCCCATTTGCCCCAAGTTGTCGATCCCTACTTCAATTTATTTTAGTAAATTGGTCTCTATTTTGTTGTTGGTCTTCATTTTGATAGCAAATATTATTGTGCATCATGGGGACATTCTGGTAGTTCCTAATTTTAATATGTTTGTCTCTATTTAGCTACCAACCTTGGTCATTCCCATTTGCCCCAAGTTGTCGGTTCCTACTTTAATTTATTCTAGTAGTGCATCTTCTTCGAATTAAACAAGGTACCCCTCTATTCCTCCGTATTTTAGGTTTACATTCAAGCTTTCCTTTGATTCTCGCCATGGCTAGGACATTTGGTGTTGAGAGACGGGTTAGATATGGATATTGTACCCAAAAATTAGGGTTTATACTCGTAAGGATGGCCCATGGAAAGAGATGAGTAGGGATGAAGCTCATACCATCTTGAAAGCATGGGGTTTGTGCTATGGCATAGTCGAGGTCCCGGGCAGAGAGAGCATAAGAGACTTGGAGGTGGACGACCAAAGGGTTGTCCTCTTTCGTCTCTTTAATAAATTGATAAATCACTTCATCATGTTTTATATTAGGACTAACAAACCACCATTCCCGAAAGATAGATTAGAATTTCCAGGGGAATCTAGGTCGCCCATAGTGATGCAGTGGCTGCTACTGTTGTTGGGAGCGTTGGCTCCCAAGAGGGGGGAGAACCTGCTCCCAAGTAACCAATTTCGATGCAAGTTTCTGGAGTGAGGGAGCGTTGGCTCCCAAAAGGAGGGAGCACCTGCTCCCAATTGATCAATTTCCGCATGGAATTTCTGGAATAAGGGAGCGCTGGCTCCCAAAGGGGGGGAGCGCCTGCTCCCATGTCACAGTAGACGGATTTTGTTTCCTTTTCTGATTTAGTTTCCTTTTGTTTTCCTTTGCTATTTGTTTTGGAATAGGATTGTTTGTTTCCTTTTGATTTACTGCCTAGATTAGGAGTCTTAATTAAGGTTGGAACTATAAATACTTTTTAGGATTGTTATTTTCTCAATTTTTGAAGAATAAACAATTTATTTTCTTCAAGGATTCTTTCTTCTTTTCCTAAGAAGACTAAGTCATTCCTTGGCTTGAAACGTAATCTTATTCGTTTGATTACGAGGATTACGTCCTTTTGCGAGGAGTAATTCATATCCGTGTGCGTTGTGTGATTTTTAAGGTTTTTGTGATTATAATTCTACTGCGTTTTCTCTGTCTGTGGATTCGTTCTACATCAGTTGGTATCAGAGCCAGGTTATTCTTGGACGATGGCTAACGACGATCCTGCTGACCTCCAGGCAACGTTGGCTGCCCTCACCGCCAGCGTGACGGCTTTAAACACTTCTATAATGCGGATGGACGAACGTGCGGACACTCGTGCTCAATTGTTGGAGGTTTTGAATCATCGTAATAACAACATCGGAGGCGAACGAGTCGCTAGGGTTGAACCGGTCGCGGGAGCCATTGGCATCGAGGAGGCTCGAGCAGTTGCCCACCGTCCCAAGATAAGGGTAGATATTCCTAATTTTTCGGGTGAATTAGGGATTGAGGATTTCACCGATTGGTTGGCTGAAGTAGAGAAGTTCTTCACGTTGATGCAGGTCGAGGAAGAGAGGAAGGTTCCATATATCGCCTACAAACTGAAGGGAGGCGCTTCCGCATGGTGGACGAATCTGAATCGACAACGACAACATGAAAATCGCTTGCCCATTGATCGTTGGAATCTTATGAAGTATGAGCTGCAGAGGCATTATCTTCCGGAGGATTATGAGCAGCAGCTATACTTGAAACTTTTGGCTTGCAGGCAAGGGAATCGATCTGTCGATGAGTATACTAAGGATTTTTATTCCCAATCTACTCGGGTGGACATGCGCGAAACGGATGAGAAACAGATTGCACGATTTATTAATGGCCTTCGCGTTCCTATTCGCAATCAAGTTGAGCTTTTCACCTCTCATTCTCTTTCGGATGCTATTTCTAGAGATCACAAGGTCGAGCGACAACAATCATCCTCTTCTTTCAGGCGTTTTGGTGATTCTTCTTCCGGGGGCACTTCGGGTAATGCAGTTTCAAGGGCTCCTTCGACTCAGGACAAATCACAGCCTACCGCACCTAGAGGAGCTCCGGAGGTCCGCGCACTCCCTGCACCTAGTGGTAATTCGTCGACGGAAAGGAAGGACCCCGCTGTTGGGCGGTCAGCCAATAACCCCTATGCCAAATCTTTCGGTACAAAGTGTTACCGTTGCCAGGAAACAGGCCATACATCTAGTAATTGCCCCAAGCAGCGGAGAGTTAATTTGGTTGAGCATGAGATTGATGGGGATGATGATGGTGGGGATGCCGAGGGTGGAGAAGATTGTGAGGAGCTTTGGGATCCCTTGTGGTTAGTCGCCTCATGCTATCTACTCTTGTTGTCCCCGGTGACCCAGAGCGCCATCGAATTTTTCGCACCAGAGGAATGATCAAGGATACGAGGATAAGTGTTATCGTTGATAGTGGAAGTAGCGAGAATCTAGTAGCTCGGAGCTTGGTGCAGAATTTGAAGCTTCCGGTTCAGAATCATCCCACCCCATACGCTGTGGGTTGGATTAATGCAGCCAGCGCTATTAAGGTACATGCGCAATGTTGGGTTCCTTTTTCTATTGGGCGTTATAGTGATATGATTTTGTGTGATATTGTTGATATGACTGCATGTGGGTTATTATTGGGTAGACCATGGCAGTATGATCTTGATGTTGTGCATACGGGGAGGACTAATATTCTTAATTTTAAGAAAGATGGTGCACATTTTCATTTACGTCCTCTGAAGGAGGTGGGTTCACCTGCAGTGGAGAGGCCGACACCCATTATTTCTTTGTGCACTTCTTCTGAATTTATGGATGAACTTCATAATGCCCCTTGTGTATATGCGGTGGTTCATAAAGGTTTTGTGGGAGGTGTTAATGTTGTTCCTGTTTCTTTCCAATCGGTGTTGCATAAATATGAGTCTATCATGCCCGAGGAGTTTCCGCCGGGGTTACCTCCTCTGTGCAATATTCAACACAACATCGATTTGGTTCCGGGTGCTTCTCTTCCCAACCTTGCCCATTATCGTCTGAGCCCTGCTGAACATGATATTTTGCGGGAACAAGTGGAGGATTTGTTGAAGAAAGGGTATATCCAAGAGAGCTTGAGTCCTTGTGCGGTGTCCGCTCTACTCGTACCCAAGAAAGACGGTACTTGGCGCATGTGTATTGATAGCCGAGCAATCAACAAGATTACTGTCAAGTATCGCTTTCCCATTCCTCGTCTAGATGATATGTTGGACATGCTTCGGGGTGCTAAAGTTTTCTCCAAAATTGATTTGCGGAGTGGTTACCATCAGGTTCGTGTACGTCCGGGTGATGAATGGAAAACCGCTTTCAAGACGAAGGAGGGGTTGTATGAATGGTTGGTTATGCCTTTTGGTCTATCTAATTCTCCTAGTACCTTTATGCGGTTGATGAACCAAGTACTTAAGCCTTTCAATAGCAAGTTCTTAGTTGTTTATTTCGATGACATCTTGATCTTTAGCAAGACTGAGGAGGAGCATGTCGGTCATGTTGAAGCAGTTTTACAGGCTTTGAAGGAGAATGAGCTGTACATCAACCTTAAGAAGAGTAGTTTTATGCTTCGACGATTACTATTCTTGGGGTATGTTGTTTCGGAGGATGGCATTCATGTGGATGAAGACAAAGTTCGTGCTATTCAGGATTGGCCTACCCCTACGACTGTTAGCGAGGTACGGAGCTTTCATGGTCTTGCTACTTTTTATCGTCGCTTTATTCGTAATTTTAGCACTATTATGGCTCCTATCACTGAATGTATGAAAAAGGGGAAATTCCTTTGGAGCGATGAGGCTTCTTCTGCCTTTTCCTTGATCAAGGAAAAATTGACTAGCGCTCCATTATTAGTATTGCCGGATTTTACTAAACCCTTTGAGCTCGAGACGGATGCATCTATTGTGGGCATTGGCGCTGTTTTGACTCAAGGGAAACGCCCAGTTGCTTTTATGAGTCAGAAGTTAGAGGAGTCGAAGCGTAAGTGGACAGTGTATGAGCTTGAATTTTATGCAGTAGTTCAGGCAATCAAACATTGGGAGCAATACTTACTTCATCGTGATTTTATTCTTCATACTGATCATGAGGCTTTGAAATACACAGATAATGGCTCGAAATCTTTGAACCGTATGCATGCTCGATGGGTGGCTTATCTACAGCAGTTTACTTTTGTTATTCAACACAAAAGTGGACAAAGTAATAAAGTCGTAGATGCTTTGAGTCGTCGGGCTTGTTTGTTGGTGACCATGCATAATGTTGTCGTGGGTTTCGAGTGCTTGAAGGATTTATATGCGACCGACCCAGATTTTGCGGCTGATTGGGCTCGATGTCAGGATGGTATTTTTCATGGACCGTTCTTACTTCAAGATGGGTATTTATTTTACTTGGATCGCTTGTGCATTCCTCATGGTTCAGTTCGGGAGAGTCTCATTCAAGAAATTCATAAAGATGGTCATTGCGGTAGAGACAAGACTGTGGAGTTGGTTACGAGGAAGTACTTTTGGCCCCATCTACGAAGGGATACGTACGCAGTTGTGAGAAAGTGCATGGTGTGTCAGTTGAACAAGGGTCAAGCACAGAATACGGGTTTGTATACTCCCCTACCTATTCCTGAGGGTCCTTGGGAGGATATTTCTATGGATTTTGTGCTTGGGTTACCTCATACACAACGTGGTAATGATTCGGTCTTTGTGATGGTTGATCGTTTTTCAAAGATGGCACATTTTATCCCTTGTCGCAAAACTTCGGATGCGTGCCATATTGCGGGCTTGTTCTTCAAGGAGGTGGTATGTTTGCATGGAGTGCCCAAAACAATCACTTCTGATCGTGACACGAAGTTCTTGAGCCATTTTTAGCGCACTTTATGGGGCTTGCTTCGGACTGAATTGCAGTTTAGTAGTTCTTTTCATCCTCAAACCGACGGACAAACAGAAGTGGTTAATCGTTCGTTGGGTAATATGATTCGTTGTCTATGTGGGGAGTCTCCAAAGAAGTGGGATTTGGTATTGGCTACTCTATAATTTACTTTCAACAACATCACCAATTGCACGACCAATAAGTCACCATTTGAGATAGTGTACCAACGACCTCCATCCCATCCTCTTGACTTGGTTCCTCTCCCCAAGCTACCCGGGTATAGCATTGCGGCGGATCATATGGAGGAAAAGTTTGATGAGATTCAACGAGAGGTTGCTAAGAATATCGAGTCATCCAATGAAAAGTATAAAGCCGATGCGAACAAGCATCGTCGGGTGAAGGTGTTCTCTGTCGGGGATTTAGTTATGGTGCATTTACGGAAGGAACGGTTTCCCCAAGGTACATATAGCAAGCTTCATCCGAAGAAGATTGGCCCTTGCAAGATAGTGAAGAAGATCAATGACAACGCGTATGTCGTGGAGTTGCCCGATGGGTAGAATATCTCTCCTACGTTCAATGTCTCGGATTTGGCTGAGTATTTCCCTGATGATCCTCTTTATACGGACACAAATTTGAGGGAAAATCCGTTTAAAGTAGGAGAGCATGATGCAGTGGCTGCTACTGTTGTTGGGAGCATTGGCTCCCAAGAGGGGGGAGCACCTGCTCCCAAGTAACCAATTTCGATGCAAGTTTCTGGAGTGAGGGAGCGTTGGCTCCCAAAAGGAGGGAGCACCTGCTCCCAATTGATCAATTTATGCATGGAATTTCTGGAATAAGGGAGCACTGGCTCCCAAAGGGGGGAGCGCCTGCTCCCATGTCGCAGCAGACGGATTTTGTTTCCTTTTCTGATTTAGTTTCCTTTTGTTTTCCTTTGCTATTTGTTTTGGAATAGGATTGTTTGTTTCCTTTTGATTTACTGCCTAGATTAGGAGCCTTAATTAAGGTTGGAACTATAAATACTTTTTAGGATTATTATTTTCTCAATTTTTGAAGAGTAAACAATTTATTTTCTTTAAGGGTTCTTTCTTCTTTTCCTAAGAAGACTAAGTCATTCCTTGGCTTGAAACGTAATCTTATTCATTTGATTACGAGGATTACGTCCTTTTGCGAGGAGTATTTCATATCCGTGTGCGTTGTGTGATTTTTAAGGTTTTTGTGATTATAATTCTGCTGCGTTTTCTCTGTCTGTGGATTCGTTCTACATCACATAGGTAGTGATGATCAAACTCCATCTAGTTCTGATTCCCCTGTTTCTTCTTCTTTTATAGATATGTCGACTTAAAGTTCATCGAGCTCTGCCTCGGATAATATCGTGGATGCATTCTACTCGAAAGTTGTTCCAGGTCGGAACGAAAGAGGTTATGTGACCCCCAAGCCGGCCATTGGAAAGAAGAGCTCGGAATCAAGGATCAACATCCTCTACGACTTCTGTGAAATCAACAGAGAGGATTTTAGGTTGACCCACTTTACAGAGAAACAGATGAAGATCCAAACATGGGCACACTGGGCCCATAGCTCGACCATAGTTGCTTTTTTCTACGGTTAGTTTGAGGCCGGGCTACGCCTTCCCCTTGACCCATTCCTTTGCGAATTCTTAGAATGTATGGCCGCTGTTCCCATGCAGCTAGGGGCTAATACCTGTAGGGTACTAGTATGCTTTGCAATGGTCTGTAGATTCCTTGGGTTCGAGCCTTGTGTTCACATTTTCAGAAAATTCTTTAAGTCGCTGTAGATAAGAGGTCGCTAGGGATTAGCACTCCGACCAAACGTAACGCCCCCAAACTATTCGTGAATTTGCCTGATAAGGTGTCTGGGTGGAACTCTCATTTGATATTGGTAGAAAGTAAGAGTGGATGGGAAATTCCTCTGCCTGATGCCACCTCTCAACCCATGAAAGAAGAGGACTATTGGGTCCCTGATTGGAGTAAAGAGTTGACCCGTAGGTTGACATTGATAGCTGGCAGGGGACCCATTAGCTGGGATATACTGGTGTCGAACAAGAATAATTTTATCCAGGCGGTAATGATGTTAGGTGGTGAGGGAGAGGTAGGCCCATTGGCTCTGATAGTTAGGAGCCTGGGTATCCAGATTGGGTGATCCATGAGAGGGGTAGGTTTGAGGCTCAGTGTCATTTCTGTAAGGGTACACCCGGCCACTGCAAATCTCAAGATCATTTTGGTGGTAAACTATTTACCCACTCTTTTTCTTTCTAGCTCGTCATTTTTCTTATCATTACTTTCCTTTGCTGACTGTTCTTCTTTTTGCTCGTACAGTTCTTACCGATGACCAGCTAGCTAACATGGATCGCATTGTCACCACCAATGACAGGAAGAAAAGCAAGAAAGCCTACGGTGCTGCCAATGCCCGGGCTAGTAGAGAGAAAGATGCTGAGGCAAGGAACAAGCTGCTGCCAAAGGAGGGCGTGGGGATGTCCCCATCGATGATTCTGGGTCGATGGACCCTGTGGAGAGTGACCCCCCTCAAATTCAGGTTGCTGGGGTAGAAAGTGATGAGGTTGACACTTCGACCAAGCCTAGCTCGGATTTCGGTCCAATACTTGAGTCTGCTAGGGAGGCCCCCAAATCTATTGCTGATGTCGACTTAGTCAACCTAGAAGATGAAGAAGAGGACATCCTTCCCCTTTCTAAATCAAAGAAAAGATCGAGGTTCAACCAAGGACCTGAGAGAGTTGGTACTTCAAGGGCGCCAGGCTCTTCCTTTGATCAGATCCCACTCCATACTCCTCCAATTTCAAGCATGGAGTTCGTGTAGGCCGAGGTGGCCAGGCTGAGTGAGGTCCCTCCTCTCCTTTTGATTGATAACTCAAGCCGTCAGTATCTCGAGCTGGGATATGGCCAGGTCATCGTGAGGCGGGTTGTAGATCCGAATCTGCTGGCTCGTCTTACTGAGAAGGGGCTCACCCCCAAAGAATATGTAGAGAGGTCCAACCTTCTGCATAGCGAGGTAATACTTCTATTCTTTTCTCTTTGTTTGATCACTTAATTTCTTGGTCCATTTTAATTTTGATCGCTTGTCGAACTGACCCTTTTGCTTTGCGCTTGTGTAGTCTCTCACTCTTAACGAGCAGGCTAAGAGTAGCTGGAAGGCTGATATAGAGCAAGAGAGGATTGCCACTATTCAGTATGCTCGGAAATCCAGCGAGGTCATAGAGCTAAGAGAAAAGCTGGTGGACCTAGATTCGACATTTGAGGCGCTCAAGCTAGTCAAAGATGATGCAGTAAAGGATAGAGATGAGGCGTTATTCGACCTCGAGGTTACCAGAGAGGAGCTGAACATGTTGAGGGAAGAGACCACTGCTACCAATCTAGAGAAGGAGAAGATTAAGACTGAGCTCGTGACGCTAACGAAGATGTTCCATGATCGGAATGATTTTTGATCAAGCTGAGTGATGATCATCGGGTAGCTCGAGTAAAGTGGGAAGAAGAGTCCCAGGGCAGGGTGAAGGCCGCTATAGAGGCTGCAGAGGAGGCTACAGGGAAGGCTGCGGTGGAGGTCTTCAAGCACAACGACGAGCTATTTGACATCATAACTAGTCGAGCTAAGACTTTTTATGATGTCGGACGTCGACATATGGCCCGCCGCATTATTGTAGATCCCTCTGTCGACCTATCAGTTGAACAGTTGGCCAAGTGGGGGTCGGAGGATCAATACGATATGCCAGCTCGCAGTGGTCATCCCAAAGTGCCTTATAATGCCAACGACTTAGCAGCCATAGCTCAACAAGATGAAGAAGATGAAGCTGAGCCTTGGGTCGCCCCTCCGGTCGAGCAAGTCAACTTTGATACCATATTACAGGAGCTGATGGAGGCCGATAAGATGGAGGATGTCGAGGATTTGGAGGTCACCCAAGACCAGATCTTTACTGAAGCTGAACAGAGTGAGCAATAGCAGCAGCAGCAAGAGCAAGAGCAGCCCCGAGCTGATAACCAAGATAACTGATTTTTTCCTTTTTTGACTCATATTTGTGATTGAACAAGTATCAAACATTTTTTCGTTCTGTTTCTGTAATCAATGCCTTGGCCCAATTTGGGAGGCATTTAACTCTTAACCTCATTTGTGCAAGTCCTGGCCCGCTTTTGGGGGACTTTTAATTTAATACTAGTTGACTTTGTTGAATAGTTTTGATTTGATTCATATATTTGTATTTATATGTCGAATTAGATTAAGTAGAAGATCTTCCAAAGTCTTGGTTAGAACAGTTGGTTGATCCACAAAGCTGTCCAAGGTTTTAGTCGAGCTTATCTGAGAACGAGATAGACCCAAGTCTTAGGTCGGACTTGTTTAAGAACGAGGTCGACTTAGGACTTCAGTCGAATCTGTTTTCATGATCGAGATTGACTTAAGTCTTCAGTCGGACCTGTTTAAGAACGAGGTCAACTTAGGACTTCAGTCGAATCTTTTTTAATAAACGAGATTGACTTAAGTCTTCAATCGGACCTGTTTAAGAATGAGGTCGACTTAGGACTTCAGTCGAATCTGTTTAATGAACGAGATTGACTTAAGTCTTCAGTCGGACCTGTTTAAGAACGAGGTCGACTTGGACTTCAGTAGAATCTGTTTAATGAACGAGATTGACTTAAGTCTTCAGTCGGACCTGTTTAAGAACGAGGTCGACTTAGGACTTCAGTCAAATATGTTTAATAATAGCATCAAGATCGACTAAGAGTCGGACCTGAATTGAATAAAACAGAGAAGTAATATAACTCGTAGATAGAGAACATTCTATTTTATTGAAGAAGTAGAACGATTAGATCAAGAAATTGCTCAGAAATAATACTTAATCTGATGGCTAGCATGCCATGGATGTTTCAGCTCGTCACCCCCTGGATGACCAATCATATAGGTTCCTTCTTTGATGATTCGAGTGACGACGTAAGGACCTTCCCAATTAAGAGATAACTTGTTCTGCTCGGCCCTCCTGCCAATTACCTTTATCTTTCTCAGCACGTAATCCCCCACACTGAACGACCTTTTATTGACTTTCTTGTCGTGGTAGCCCTTAGTTTTTTTCTTATAGTTCGCCATTCTGAGTTGAGCTGTAGTCCGTTTCTCTTTCAGTAAGTCTAGGTCGAGCAGTCTGTTTAAGTCATTCTGATCCTGATTAAAGAAGACCACCCTGGCTTTAGGAACTCGTAGCTCGGCAAGAGCCATGGCTTCCGACCCAAAAGTAAGGGCAAATGGGGTTTCTCCTGTAGGCCCCCGGGTGGTTGTGCGGACTACCCATATAGCAATGGGAAGTTCGTCCAACCAGCTGCCAGCTCAACCAACTAATCTCGTCTTTAGTGCTGACAAAACTAGCTTGTTCGCCGTTTCCGCTTGTCCGTTTCCTTGAGGATAGGCGACTGATGACTTCCAATGATGGACCCCCAGTCTGTTCATTTCTGCTTCAAATGCTGTGGAAAACTGTAGCTCATTGTCTGATACAATTGCATGGGGCACCCCAAAATGACACCAAATGAAGTCGTGGATGAAGTTGATGGAATTTTCTTCGGTGATCCTGTCTAGAGATTTAGCTTCGACCCATTTAGTGAAGTAGTCAAGGGTTACGATCACATACTTGAAATTTCCACGGGCGGGTGGGAAGGGCCCAATCAAATCTACACCCTACATATCGAACGGCCAGGTAGAGACCACATGAGTTTGTTTGATTGTAGGTAGTCTTGGTAGGTCGGCAAATCTCTGGAACTTGTCACATTGTTGAACAAACTGACGAGCGTCCTCTCTTAGGTGAGGCCAATAGTAACCCAAAGTAAGTAATTTGTCGGCCAAAGTTCTGGCCCCCGGGTGTCCACCACATACCCCACAATGAACTTCGTGCAGAAGTTGAGTGACTTCCTCAGGGTGAACACATCTTAGCAATGGGTTTGTAAACGACCTTATGAACAATGCATCCCCGTGTATGAAAAATCTTGGGGACTTCTTCTTGATTGTTCTACCTCTCTACTCGTCAGAAGGTAGCTCGTCCGTCTCTATATAGGCCCTCATTTCATCAGTCCAGCACTTAGAGATGTCAACCGAGCATAGAACCTGCACTCTTTCGTATGCTGGATGCTCTAAGTAGGAGATTGGCTCTTCGTGCTGTTCATCTGATGTGGCCAACTTGGAGAGTAGGTCGGCCAACTCGTTGTCTTCATGGCCTACTCTTTGAATTTCCCATAATTCCAAGTCCCGGACCAACCTTTTCACTAGGTCGCAGTATTTGATTAGGACGGGATTGAGTACCTCATATTCTCCTTTGACTTGGTTGACGATCAACTGAGAGTCACAGTATGCAATGACTTTGGTCGCCCCAAAAAATTTTGCATACTCAACGGCTGCGATCAGGGCCT
Source organism: Adenophora triphylla var. japonica (assembly GCA_022495995.1). NCBI lineage: Eukaryota > Viridiplantae > Streptophyta > Magnoliopsida > Asterales > Campanulaceae > Adenophora > Adenophora triphylla. The sequence goes on from JAFEMH010006561.1 coordinate 98,141, forward strand.
CGTACTCTGCCTGGTTGTTGGAAGCCTCAAATTTGAATCTCAAAGCCTCTTCGAAGATTTTACCCGTCTCAGGTTCGATCAAAACAATCTCAGATGGTCGCAAAACCATCTGAATAGACCTTCCAGCGATCTTCGGGCAAACTTATCATTGGTTGGCTCATTGGTTCCTTCCCCTTCAAACTTACTTTAGGGGCATTCTCTTTGATTTCTTCCTTGGTGAACGTGAGCTCGACCAAGTAGTCTGCCAAAGTTTGAGCTTTTAAGGCCTTTCGAGGTCGGTACTCGATGTCGAATTCTGTCAATTCAATGGACCAACTGAGCAATCGATCTGAACTCTTCGGCTTGTGCAAAATCTTCCTTAAAGGCGCATTTGTTAGCACGATGATAGGGTGAGCTGAGAAATAAGCTTGTAATTTTCTGGCAGCTAATACCAAGGCATAGGACACCTTCTCAGCATTGTAATATCATCCTTCGACGTCGGACAACGCCTTACTTACATAATAAATGGGCTTCTGAACCCCACCTTCTTCTCTGACCAACACTGCAGCCACAACTCGATCCCCGACAGACAGATAAACAAAAAAACTTTCTCCCATGATCGGGCTACTCAGCAAAGGTGGAGAGGCTAGATACTCTTTGAGTTGTTGGAACGACAATGAGCATTCGATCGTCCATTCAATATTTTTCGTCCCCCTCAATGTTTAAAAGAAGGGAAGAGACCTCTCCGCTGACTTTACTATATAGCGACCTAGAGCTGCCACCCTTCCGTTTAGTCGTTGTACTTCCTTAATGTAGGTCGGCTTCTACATCTCAACCAAAGCTTTGATTTTTTCAGTGTTGGCTTCTATGCCCCTCTGTGACACCATGAACCCCAAAAACTTTCCAGTTGCCACTCCAAAAACGCACTTGCTAGGGTTCAACTTCATGTCGTTTGCTCGCAGATTGGCGAATGTTTCCCTTAGGTCGACCACATGACGTCCGACCTTTGTTTTTATGACCACATCGTCGATGTAGGCCTCCATGTTTTGGCCAATCTGATTTGCAAAGACCTTGTTGACCATTCTTTGATATGTCACCCCTACATTCTTCAGCCCAAAGGGCATCATGACGTAGCAATATATACCCCCAGCAGCTTGGAAGGCAGTCTTCTCTATGTCGTCCTCGTGCATATTGATCTGGTGGTAACTGGAGTAAGCATCGAGGAAACTTAATGTGGCATGTCCGGCTATAGAATCGACCAGCTTGTCAATCCTTGGTAGAGGGTAGCTATCTTTGGGGCAGGCTACGTTCTGGTTAGTGAAGTCGACGCACATCCACTACTTGCCATTTGCTTTTTTAACCATCACCACATTTGCTATCCAGGTGGTATGTGATGCCTCCCTGATGATACATGCACAAATAAGTTTATTTACCACTGGTTTTATGGCCACTTCTTTGTCACGAGCAAAAATCTGCAGCTTCTACTCTTTGAATTTGATGGTGGGGTTGACCCCCAAATGGTGCACAACAACCTCTTCCTTTATCCCCCTCATGTCTTCTACTCGCCAAGCAAAGACATCCATGCTTTCTTTCAGCAGCTCGATTATTTCTGTTCTTTCTTCAGATGACAGTTGTCTCCCTATCCTGATGAGTTGCTCGGGGTAGGAAGGATTTACAATTACTTCCTCTAGCTCATCAACTGACTCTAGCTCCGGGCCATCTCTAAATTGTAGGGTTCCAACGATGATCTCTCTCACCTTTCTTCTTTCTCCAGCCTCTAAGTGTGGAGCTTCTTCGACGATCATATCATCTAACTTAGCTATAATTTCCCCACTGGTGGCCCCCGAGTTAGGGTTGATCTGGAGGCTTAGGTCGCCTATGACCACCTGGTCGACCATAAACGCATCTGTTTCGACCATAGTGTTTTGAGAGGGACGTGTCGGCTCAGTCATGACATAGTCATGTGAGGGATAGGTCAACTCTTCTACACAGGTGATAGATAGTCGTGAAGTTGTGGTGACCGATTTGGAGAGCTTCCAACTCGCTTCTGGAGTATCAATTTCTAGCTCCCTCTTATTTTTTGATCACAGTACATGATCCATATATGCTTGGGGCGCTCCCAGAATGCAACCTACTCATGCTAAGGTGGGAACTTGACTCGCTGATGAGGTATTGAGGCTACCATCCCTAGGGCGGCCTGTCCAGGTATACCTAGAATAGCGTGGTAATCACTAACAACATCTATAAAAATAAATTTTACCTTGGCGACTGTTGATAAGTGACTATTATATAGTCATTTATCCTATATTTTTATAGCAATTTTCTTAGTTTAGTTATCAATTAGATTGCATTTTAGTCTATTTTTAGCTTCTTTTAAATATATCTTCAATTTTATGCCTCTGGTATGTATTGTACATTTTAGACATGTTTTTTAGTCTATTTTATGATCAAAGGATTCTTGGGACATCTTGGTACAAAGACATGGAAGAACAACAAGCAAATCAAGCACTCAAGCCAAAATCCAGTCAGAGCAGTTGTGTAGCAAGACATGGAGCGGCCGTGCATTTTGGCCATGTCCGGGCCATTTTTGGCCCCAAAACGCAGAGTGGCCGTGTCTTAAAAATGGAGTGGCCGTGCAACCTCGCCAGAGCGGCCGTGCAGCAAACAAGGAGCGGCCGTGCCATTTGCCCAAGTTCAAATCCAAAGTTGGCGCCAAGTGGGAGCGGCCGTGCAACTCCCTTAGCCCGGCCGTGCAAATGGCACCTGCAGATTCTAAAGGCACCTTACAATGGCACCACTTTGAAGAGCCTCCTCCTCATTATAAATAGATCACTTGTAATCAGTCTAAGAAGATCAGGAATTATCAGTGAGTAGTATACCTAAAGTTAAGAGTACATTATACACAATTCTTTACAATTATTTCCAAAGGATTTGAGGATTCAAAGTCCATATTGTTCTTGAAGTTTTCTTTGGAAAGAAGCAATACAAGTTTGAAGTATTATTACAGCCATTCATCTCTCAATAATCATAAGTTCTTCTTACTCTATCTCTTATTATTTTACGTTTACTTACTTGCACATGGCTAGTGAGTAATCCCCCTTGTTCTTGGGGTTGGAAACTCAAAACGCATATTGTTCATCATCTTAAATATGAAAGTCTTGTCTTCTATCTTCATCGAAACAATTTATTTATATCAATCTCAAATCACTTACATTTTGGAGACGTCCAACTTATATGATTCAGTCGATCGAGAGAAGTACCTAGCGGAGAATCTCGATTGACGGAACCATATAAAGGAACTAGGTTCATTGATCACGAGAGTAGTTCAATGGCCTAGGGATGTTTCTTTAATGGAAAGTACGTTGACTTTCGATCTTAATGGATTCTTACTAATTATGGTCAGCTAGAGATAATCCAGAATGCCCGTTTGTGACAGGGCTGGAATACCATAAATGGAAATCTCAAAAAGTTAGGACATAATTAGTGAAGGATACAATGCTACTGTCTTGACTGTGAGAAGTAGTGTAAGCCTAACGTACCATCCTTGATTTTCATGAAAACCTATATTTTCTAAGACATGACTATATGATGAACAAATTGGGTAAATGATTTTCAATCCCGAGAATACTTCGTTTATAAGAGTTTTATTTAAAGTATTTTCTGCGTATGCTTCATTCTCTTCCTAAATCAATCTTTATTTCCCCCAATCTCTTTTACAATTATAGTAAAAACAATTTCATTCAAATGTAAACCCTGTCCCTGTGGGATCGACTCGTACTTGCACCCGCTATATTTCAATAGCCCGTGCGCTTGCGGATTTTAAAATAAACCGTTAGGTTTCGACCGAACAAGTTTTTGGCGCTGTTGCCGGGGACAACTGTTTACTTTTTATTTTTGTCTTTACTACATAATTTTTTGTTTTTAATTTTGTTTTTATATTGTTTTGTCTTGACTTCCGGTAATCTATTGCGTTTAATTTTCTTTTTGAGTGTTTTTCTTATAGTGTATGAAATGGGCTCGGATATTCTTTGACAATTTTTATCCGAAACCCGAACGAAACTTTCACGAAATATTAAGAAAACTCAAAGAGACACTAAACAAGCATATGGCGGACGGAGAGCCACAAACACCTCCTAGGACCTTACGGGACTTTGTAAAAGTACCCCGGGAACTAGATCCCCCATCGTTTTGCCGAATGCCAAAGCGGCCAACTTTGAGATTAAGCTGCAACTTTTGCATATGGTTATGAATAACCAATACAGTGGGGTTGCTTTCGAAGACCCTCATCTCCACATACAAACATTCTTGGAATACTGTGACACCACACGTATCCAGAATGTCACTCCGGAAGCAATTCAGATGCACCCTTTTCCTTTCTCTCTTAAGGATAAGGTGAAACAATGGTTGAACTCGGTCCCCCAAAATTCACTAACAACATGGGACCAAGTTCAAGAAGCATTCCTTGGACGTTTCTTCCCACCGAGCAAAACAACCCAAATTCGCACACAGATCACTAACTTCTGTCAAATGGGTAGTGAGACTTTGTATGACGCATGGGAGCGGTTCAAGGAACTTCTCAGAATATGCCCCCACCACGGGCTTGAAAAGTGGTTAATTGTGCACACGTTCTACAATGGTCTCACATATAGAACAAGGGAGACAATTGATGCCGCCGCAGGAGGTGCCCTAATGAATAAGACGGTGGATAAAGCATACGACTTGATAGAGAACATAGCCCTGAATCACTATCAATGGTTCAATGAGAGGGAACAACCGCAGGGGATTCCAGGTAAGTACAATGTTGATGTCATTAATATCTTGTCCTCTAAAGTTGATATGCTTCTTAAAAAGTTTGAAAACTTTAATGTAAATCCCGTGGCCAACATTAATGTTGTTTGTGAACTATGTGGGTCAAACTCACATAGTACAGAATGTTGTGAATTGCTTGAAACTACTTCTAGTGATCAAGTAAATTTTGTTAATTCTTATGGGGAAAAGGGTGGTATGTATTCAAACACATACAATCCCGAATGGAGAAATCACTCTAATTTTTCTTATAAGAATAACAATATTTTAAACCCGCAATCTTCTACACAACCACCGGGATTCACACAAAAGAATTTCAATGGCAATTCTAGTGCTTTCTCTCCCCTTAAATCTAAATTGGATCTTATTATGGATTTTATTGTTGAAAATAAGAACGAACAAGAGAAGACCAACAATGAGTTAAGGGAATCCATTAAGTCGTTAAATGCTAGATTATATAATTTAGCCGCTAACAATAGAATGCTTGAAAATCAACAAGCTCAATAAGCCGGCACCTCGCATAGACCACAAGGGAGTTTTCCCGGTCAATCGAAAAGGCTCGATGAGCATGTTAGTACGGTAGAAACTAGGAGTGGAAAAGAAATTGTAGATCCCATTCCTAAGGAAAATATCAAACCGAGTAAGGAAAACGTTAGTCCAACCCCACTGATGGTTGAGACTAATGAAGATGTTGAAAATAGGACAGAATCCCCTAAGATTTCTAGAAATTTTGACCCTTCAATACCATACCCTCAGAAGTTGGTAAGAGCTAAACTCAACAAACAATTTGCAAAATTTTTAGAAATCTTAAAATCTATTTATATCAACATACCTTTTACTGATGCCCTTCAACAAATGCCGTCTTATGCTAAGTTCTTAAAGGATATTCTTGCAAATAAGAGGAAACTTGAGGAGCATGAGACTGTCGCTTTCACAGAGGAAGTAAGTGCCATTTTACAAAGAGAACTTCCTCCTAAATTAAAAGATTTCGGCACTTTCTCTATTCCTTGCAACATAGGTAAATACAATGTTGATAATGCTTTGTTAGATCTCGGGGCAAGTGTGAGTCTCATTCCGCTTTCGGTAGGTAAGAAACTATGTGTGGGGGAAATAAAACCCACCACTATTTCTCTCCAACTAGCAGATCGCTCCATTAAATACCCGGTGGGTATTATGAAAGATGTACTTTGTCAAATCGGAAAATTGATCATCCCGGTCGACTTTGTAGTCCTTGAAATGGATTCTAGGAAGACCTTTTCTTGCCACTGCTGGTGCAATAATAGATGTAAAGAATGACACTCTTTCTCTAAACATTGGAAATAAGAAGGTCGAATTTAAAAACTTAAATCTCAAGAAACCGTTCCATAAAGTTGACACTCTTAAAAATGATAGCAAAAAGGGTGAAAAGTCACAAGCCAAGGACTCAAAAATAATAATTAAAAAGCCCTTATATCATAGTGGTGAAAAAAATATGCACCCTAAAAAGCATAATAAGGGTGAAAAATAAAAGGGTAGGGGGCCTAAGAAGAAAAGCACACTGGGATGTCACATACACATCAATCATAGGAGCTCGATCACGCACTACCAGAAAAACAGGTTTTAGCGACGGAAATTTCCGTCGCTAAAGCCAAATTTCCGTCGCTAAAATTAAACATCGACGGAAAAATTCCGTCGGTGGTCCGCCGCTATCGTCCCGCCGCTATCGTCCGCCGGCTCAAATTTATCTGGTATATTCTGATTTTACCAACGGAATTAATTCCGTCGGTGATTTTCTGACATCAGCGACGGAAATTTCCGCCGTTAAATCAATTTAATTTAATTAAATTTTCATTTCAGCGACGGAATATTCTGCCGGTGAAATAAAAATTTAATTTAAATTTTAATTTCAGCGACGGAAATATCCGTCGCTGGAATAAAAATTAATTAAATTAAATTATTTTTAGCGGCGGAAATTTCCGTCGCTGGAATAAAAATTAATTAAAATAAATTAATTTCAGCGGCGGATATTTCCGTCGCTGAAATTAATTTATTTTAATTTAATTTTTATTCCAGCGACGGAAATTTCCGCCTCTGAAAATAAAAATTAAATTAAAATTAATTGATATAAGCGGAAATTTCCATCGCTGGAATAAAAATTAATTAAAATAAATTAATTTCAGCGACAGAAATTTCCGTCGCTGATAATGAAATAAATTAAAAAAAAATAATTTAAAATATCAATTAACCAAAATTTTTTGTACCTGATATAACAATTCAATTTATAAAAATAAAACTATAAAACTAAAAACCAAATATCAGCGTACCAAACTAAAGACTAAATATCACCGTACCAAATCGGGAGGGGAGAGGGGGGTAGAGGGGGGGAGAGGGGGGAGGGGCTCCCGCGTATACCAAATATCTCAAATGTTTACAAACAAGTATAAAATAGTACAAACAAGTCTAAAATAGTCCGTAATCAACTCGGGGGAGGCTGGAAATTACCCTGGTCCAGACGGGCCATCAACATCGCAAATTTGGCATCAGTCTCTGCCTGACGCCGATCACTCTCCTCCTTCATATGCGCCTGAGCCTCCAAAGCCTCCGCAAGCTTTGCCCTAGCCTCTGCAGCCTCGCGTCTCTCCTCAGCCAACTCAGCCTGCAGAGTGTCGACCCTCGGATCATGATACGTGGGCGGCACAACATTTGGCCGACGGCCGGTCGACGTCGATGGGCATTGCCGCCCGTAATCCCCCATCCCTAACACTCGGTCTCCTCTCTTTGGATGTCCCTCAGAGGTGACCGAGCGCCAAACATCAGGCACGAAGGGAACGGGCTGGCCGGGAGGCGTTCCTTCGGGAACAACGGCGGCTTGATATGTACTCTGTCAAAATAAAACAAACAATTATAATCATATACACAATGTAATGTACATAAATAAATTTACATATTCAAAATCAAGTCATTTAAAGATAGTTTACTTACAAAGGCATTAGCAGAGCGATCGTCAACCCATTGCGGAGGTTGATTGGGCGCTGTAGGAGTCCGAACGTGGGTGCTAACGAAAACATCCAAAAAACTGGCATCCGAACCATGATCCCTTTCCTATAAATAAAATAAGCGAGATTATTATTTTGAAATTGTATAAATGCAACATACGTACATAAACCTATTTAAAAGCATGCATACACTACTACATTTAAACTAACATACATACTATACGGTAGTGATGCTCGCCGACCCCGATCGTCCCCATCGTATGCCTCGTCGTCGACCCCGAGGAGCCTGCTCTATTTGCCTTAGCCTATTCGGCCATAGCTTTCGCCCCATCCGACGCCCAATATTCGCAAAAGCGAAGAAACACCTCCTCGGTCATCCATTGGGGTGTCAAGGGCTGTAATTTCGCCTCGAGCCGCTTAGTAAAATATTGCTTCTTCGTGTTACCTATAAAAAATATGAATATCTCGTAAACATATAATGATGACATTATAAAATTAAAAGAGTATAATCATTGTTAATTAAACTAATTAAGGATAGATAAATATGTTACCAATATGATCCCTAAATAACTTCGAACACTGTTTATCGAAAACATATCTAGCCGTCGCCTCGTCGATATCCGGCGCCCAAAATTTCCCCTACAACATATAATGATAACATTACAAAACTAAAAGAGTATAATCATTATTAATTATAACATTTTAATAACAAACTAACATTTAAGTTTTAAATAAAAACCATTAACAGATTGCCTTAAACTCCTCCCAAGCATCCTCCTTCTCCCCCGGTGGCAATGATTTCCAGTTGGGCCAAAAATCTGCCATGACCAGAGACCGCCAATACTGCCCGATCTTAGTCCCTGGGGTAGGGTATCCACCTACAAACCTGCCAAGTATATTTATACAATAACATTTTAACTTAAATAATGAATTATATATAAAACAAAAAGGAACCAACTTATATCAAATTAATGAAGAGTTACTTACTGGTCATAAAGTGACGATATCTGGACATATATCCTCCCCTCAGAATCGACAGGAGTATGAGTACTGGGCCCAGAGGTGGAGCTGGTACTAGAAAGTGTAGGGTCGACATCAGAAGTACCGCCGGCACCTGTACTGGATCGGGACGGTTGCGTCCCAGTAATAGATATGTAAATGGGGCATGTCTTCTTGCCCGCTCTACTAGAACTCATATCTAAATACACTAAAAATATTAAAACATACAATTTTAACAATACGAAACAATTTCACAATACATATAAAACTTTAAAGTTCTAATAATCTAAAGCATTCACAATACATATAAAACTTTAAACTATTAATAATATAAAGCATTCACAATACATATAAAACTTTAAAGTTCTAATAATCTAAAGCATTCACAATACATATAAAACTTTAAACTATTAATAATAATCTAAAGCATTCACAATACATATAAAACTTTAAAGTTCTAATAATCTAAAGCATTCACAATACATATAAAACTTTAAACTATTAATAATTTAAAGCATTCACAATACATATAAAACTTTAAAGTTCTAATAATCTAAAGCATTCACAATATATATACAACTTTAAACTATTATTAATTTGTCCTTATCATCATCACTGGACTCTGAATTACTACAAAACTCGAGTTCTTCATCTTCGTCTTCGGACTCTAATGAATCAAACTCTGGTTCCTCTTCCTCTTCCTCTTCCTCTGATTCATCAATATCAATGTGCATGAGATGACCTGAACGAGGCGGAGGAGGTGGCAAATTCACTGGTAAGAAATCCTCCTCGGGTTCATCAACATTTTGAGGAATATGAGTGACATCATCTAATGGATGATTAGCTGAAGAAACGTTAGGTGGCATTGGCATTTCATCCTCTTGATAGGGTGTTTCTAATGATGACTCTGTAGTTGTCGATGAGGGTAGGTTGTTAATCATGCTCCTAGCCTTGGTCATCCAGACAGCCCACCATCCGTCGGGTCGCGGACGAGGGTAGGGAGTCATGTATACCTGTTGTGCTTGAGATGCTAAGATGAAGACGTCGTCGCCATTATGTCTGGACGAGTCCTTTACATCGACGAGGTCAAATATGGCGTGCTTCTTAACACCTCGCACATCATCTCACCAATCACAATTGAACAAGACAACATTGTTTCTACCCAAATACTCCACCTCGACTACTTCTTTCAGGATGCCATAATAATCAAGGTTTCCTTTAAGCTTCACACCGCTATTCCACGTTAATTTAGAGCCCCCGTAAGCTTTGGTATGAAACACATAGCCATTCAGGAAATAATCGTTGTATAAATTAACGTTCAAGTACGGAGTTGATGCTAAATGTCTTAACCTCGCAGCTTTGGCATCACCCGGATGTTCAGCTATCTATAAGACAATAAGTAACCAATTTAATACAATTTTAAGATTGAATGTTTAAAAAAGTGTATAGAATAAATTTGAATGAAACGAAATATTTACATATTTCCTTAGCCAGTTTGGAAATTCTCTGTCTGTCCTAGTTGCGATGAGTTCTGGAGATAAATCCTGAGCTAAATCTTCAAACATTCTGCAATAGGGTTAAACAAGGCATTTCATATGCAGGTAATTAAACATGCATAATTTAATCGACGAGGCGTAAACATAACATCAATGACTTACTTGATATATTCCCCAACCTCGTCACAGTTAAGAAGAACATAGAGTGAGACCGCGGCAAACTCTTTAGCGGTTAACGTACGCGTACCAACCCGTTTGCCGAGGAACCGACCAGGGGATGAAAATACAGAGATGTTTCCCTTAGACTGACAACCACAATCGTAATTGCGGCCAAACGTAGTCAATCTCGTATCAACATCAGGAGGAAAATATGTTCCGACAATGGCAACAATCTCATCTATAATAACAGCCTCTGAAATTGAGGCCTCGACCATGGCCCTATTGCTCATCTTTCTTTTCAATTGGCCTAGTTACCTAAAAGTCATTCGTAGATTAAAACATAAATAGTGTTAAAGAAGGTATATTGTTAACGCTAAAATTATTTAGAAATAGAATAAATTCAATTACCTCTCAAATGGATACATCCATCTGTATTGAACTGGACCACCGACTCTAGCTTCGTATGCCAAGTGGACCGGTAAATGCTCCATAGAATCAAAAAATGAAGGAGGAAATATCTTCTCAAGTTTGCACAAAGTCACTACGATGCTCTCTTCAAGCTTTTTCATGTGATCAACACGCAGTGTGGTTGATGTTAACGCTCAGAAAAACTCACTTAACTCTGTTAACGCCACCCAGATATTGTTAGGCAAAAGACCCTTAAGAGCAATCGGAAGTAGCCTATCCAGCAAAACGTGGCAATCGTGACTCTTCAAACCCTGCACTTTCCCCTCCTTTACATTGACACAGTTACCAATGTTAGACACATAACCATCTGGAAGCCTTAAATCCTTGAGCCATTTCAGGAGGAGGAGTTTGTTTTCCTTTGTAAGCACGTATTGAGCCATCGGTCTAACTTGTTTACCATTGACGTGTACCAAGTCTAAGGCCGGACGCTTACAGATTTCCTTAAGGTCCATTCGAGCTTTTTCGTTGTCTTTAGTTGTTGCCTTGAAATCCATCAACGTGTTAAAAACATTATCGAATACATTCTTCTCAATGTGCATCACGTCAAGGTTATGTCGAATGAGATTTTTTTTCCAGTATGGCAGCTTCCAAAATATACTCCTCTTGGTCCAGTTATGGGAAGTCCCAAACCCTTGTATTTTGGTCTTCGAAAATTTTTCCCCCACCGAGGATCGGGAAACCTAGATGATCTGGTGGATTTCAGCATATATAATTCCCTAATTTTCTATACATTTTATCCTTATTTTGATGTAATCTAGACTAGTTTTGATGTAATTTCGAGTAGATGTTGAATTTGTGAGTAGTGGGAAATTATTGTATTTTGAGACTATTTTTAGTGATTTTGTGTTTTTCCCACGGAAGTTTATTAATGCTGAGGATAAAGCTTAAATTATCAGAAGTTTGGGGATCATAATGAAAATCTTGGAAGTCAAGGATCAAAGAGAAAGTTCAGTGACCAGAATGAGCTTTTGGAAACTTGGAGGACCAAAGTAGAAGAAAGAAATTGGGAAATTTAAAATTTTCATCTTGAATCAAGGAAAGCACGTGAAGTCCAAGGCGTGGACCGAGCAAGGTGCAGTTGACCGTGGGAAGAGTTTTAATGTTATTTTATTTCTTTTTCCTTTTTCTTTAAATATATTAGGTTAGTATTATTGGTAGGAGAGGACGGCTGTAACATTGAAGGCTGAGAACAAATTCAAGGTTTGAATATTTTCATGGAGGCTTAAACTTCCATTACTTTGGATAATAATTCTTGATCTGTTTTGAAGATCAATTGAGGTTTATTCTTTCTATCCCTTTCTCCCTAGTTATAATTTTACTCGTGCTTATTGTTAAATCTTTTTCTAGGGCTTTGAAACTTGATCAATTTCTCAATCCTTTTAATTGGTTTTTGCTAGAATTCCCTTTTATCGTGTCGGACTAGGGTTTTCATTGTAGCGATTTCATAATTCTTATATGTGTCATCTTGAATTGTGATTAGGGTAAAATTAGCTTTATTTTCTATTTGAAAAAGAATAGAATAATTCCTTGATCTTAATCTCTTAAAACTTCATCAATTAATATTTAGAATCTTGACCGTGTCGGCTAGGTTGTATTTATCAATTAGGGTTTTTAGTTGAGCGTGTCGCCGCTATTAACTACTATCAAAGAAGAGATAGAGATTTTATATCTTGTGATCAAGTGATTAGGGGAAGAACAGAAAGAATGAACCAATGATATTGATTGATAAACAGTGATAGTTTTATTTATCCAAGGTGCTCTTTAAATTATTGTTTACAACTCCATTTTCTTGCTTTAGTTTAATTACAACAATCAAATCAAACAAACCCCCAAACTGGTCTGTGACTATTACACAAACAAATCACCGTTCTTCAGTGGATCGACCCTGGACTTGCTCTTGTTGCATTTTTGTAGCCGAGTCTTGTCTTGGTATTTAATTTGTAGGCGTGCGACTTTAGCCTATCAAATTTTGGCACCGTTGCCGGGGTACGGTGTTTATTTGTTTGTCTTTTTATTTAATTTCTGTCATTTTATTTTATTTGTTTGTCTTTTATCTCTTTATTAGTTTCACCACCTGTCCCTTCGTGTTGTGGATCATTGTTTGGTCCATACCCGTTCTACTGATTATTCTCTTGAGCTTCTTGATCCAGAAATTGAAAGGACTATCAAGAAAGAGATGGGTGATAGAGCACCCCAGACACTCAGGCAGAAAACTGCTCCTAATTGAACGGAGCAACCGTAGGCAGTTACTTTTCATGCTTTGCCTGCGGGAGTTACATTTGAGTTGAAGCCGGGGTTACTAAATCAATTGCCTAGTTTCAGTGGGTTACCCGGAGAAAACCCGAATCAGCACGTATCTCAGTTCGTGCAAGTTTGCAACAGCATGAAGCCTGCTAATCTTCCAATTGAGCAGCTTCTTCTTCGAGCCTTCTCCTTCACCTTGAAGGACAGAGCTAACATGTGGTATTATCATCTGGCCCCGAACAGTATAACCACCTGACAGCAGATGAAGGAGGCATTTTTGGATGAGTTATTTCCTGTGAACCAGATTAATGTCATGAAAAGGGACATTAGTAACATGGAACAGAAGGCAGATGAGTCCTTTTACGAGTATTACAACCGGTTTCATACTCTCACCAGGAGTTGTCCTTATCATGGGTATGATGAAGAGCAGTTGATTATGTACTTTCACGGGGGACTTTCTGATCAGGATAAGAGGTTGGTTGACTCTTCTTGTGGGGGCAGTATTCTGAACAAAACCACTGCAGAGGCTCAGAAATTGTTAGAGGAGCTAGCAAGGAGTACCTGAATACATGGGAGGAGATCCAGTGTCAGAAATGTTAGTGCAGCGGGTACAAGCAGCGGGGAGAATGAGAAGCTTGTTTCCGAGGTCAAGGAGTTGAAATGTATGATGAAGCAGTTACTGTTGAGTTGGACATAAGGTCAGGAGAATGTGAATTCAGTTGGGTTCCCACAGCAGCAGCAGAGACAGTATAACTATGGGGGTAATCAACCCAATGATAGATGGGGACAACCACCACAGCAGCAGCAACAAAATTCTTCGGGACAGTCTACAGATAACATGTTCCGTACACTGGCTCAGAGTATGACTACCTTTTCAAACGGTTTTTAGCAGTATCAGCAGAGTACTGATGCTAGCATTAGTAATCTGGAGAGAAAAATGGGCCAAATTGCAGAGGCAGTGGTAAGAATGGAAGCTATAGAGGCGGAAAAATCACCACCTCAGACTGAGCAACTTCTGAAGCATAATGTTAGTGCTGTTTATGTGAGGAGAAGGAAGAAAGTTGAGGGGCAAATGGTTCCTATAGAGTCTGAATTAAATGTTAAGAAGCGAGTGGAACCGGAGTTAGTGGTGGAAAAGAAGGTAGAGAAGACCCCTGAAGAGAAATATGTTCCACCACCGTTGCGTGTCTATGAGCCGGAAGTTCCTTTTCCAATGGAATTGAGCAGATATGCATCACAAGAGTCGGAGAAGAGCATGTTTGATACCTTCAAGAATATTGAAGTAAATATTCCTTTCTTGGATCTTCTCAAAACAGTTCCTAGATATGCCAAATTCTTGAAGGGACTGTATACCACCAAGAGGAATAATAAGCTGAAGGCCATGAAGAAAGTGAAGGTGATTGAGCATGTGAGCGCAGTTTATCAGATCAAGATGCCCAAAAAGTGTAGTGATCCGGGCATGTTCGTGGTTCCGATATCGTTGGGGGGTAGCTCGGTGCAGAAGGCTATGCTCGATTTGGGGGCTTCAATCAATGTAATGCCTTATACATTGTTTGAAGAACTTAAGTTGGGTGAATTGGAAGATAACAGAGTTGTGATTCAGTTGGCAGATAAGTCCAATGCATACCCCAAGGGGGTAGTGAGAGATGTTGAAGTCCGGGTTGGTGACTTGATTTTCCTGGCAGATTTTTATGTGCTTGAGATGGAGACGGATTTTGAGGCCCCTATTCTGTTGGGGAGGCCTTTTATGTCTACTTCTCGTACCAAGCTAGATGTGGCTAATGGTTCTTTGACGATAGAGTTCGATGGGAAGAAAATTGGGTTTGATGTGTTTGATGAGAATAATTTTCCTAAGAACAATGTTCGTAAAGTTTGTGTCATGGACTTGAGGGAGCCGATTATCAAGGAGGAGGCCAAGATAGATGAGGTGAAGTGTTCTAAAATGAATCCGGAGGAGGCAAAGAAAGGTGGACCACCGAGGAAGAAAGAAGGGAAGCAAAAGAAAAAAAAAAGGAAGCCTAAGAGACATGTCATGGAAACCAAACATCTTCTAGAGGTAAATGAAGATTACTTTCATCCCCCTTACATTGATGAGGTCCATGTTTGTGGGGCCTCCCGTCCCATTACGTAAATTATTTGGAGTATGCAATACCGGGACTTACCCGGCGTTGGGTTTAGCCAAAGACGGTAAAAAAGGGCGGCTAAGCAAGAGGCAACCCGAGATTGAATTGCTTATTTCACTGGTTATTCTGTACATTATGTTTTTAATTTTTGTATCTTTATTCATGTCTAGAATCGGTTCTACTAATGGTATGTTATTGTTTTTGATGATGTGCAGGAAATCTGGAGGGCACCATTGCTTTAAAAAAAAAATTTGAAGTTAGGCGGCCGCCCCATTGGCCTTGAGGCGCCAGCCTCAACAACAGACGTTTGGGGCCACAATTTCATCAATACCAGGCACCCGCTTCAAATAAACCATGCGCCCGCCTCAAGGGCCAAACAGCAAGAACAAAACAACTGTTCCCCATGCGAGGCTGATAATGTACTCGCCTCAATTTCTTAAAAAAAGAAAAAAAAAGAAGGCCTGAAAAAAAAAAGCAAAACAAAAGTAATTTTTAGACGAAGGAATGGACCAAACCTCCCATGCCCACATGCCTAGGCCATGGCCCCATTCTCTCGGCCACAGCCCCAAACCATTCCTAGGCCATGTAGGTTCAGCCACCATTAGTTTCCAGCTGAAGGCCCCCCCCCCCCCACTTTCACATTGTTGCACTTTAACCCTTGAAATAAGTAATTCCAGTTTACTCCCTCCTTTTCCCCAATTTTCATTTTAACCCATGAACTTTCTAAAACCAATTTGACCCCTTATTTTCCCATTTTTCCACTTTGTCCCCTAAACTTTCAATCCAAGCTTACCTCTCCCATTTTCTTCTTATTTTCATTTTAGTTCCTGTACTTTCAAACCCTTGAAACTTGGTCATTATTCACCCATAATCAATAGCAATTTGGGAGTAGCTTTAGTCAAGGACCATTATGGGGGCCAGATTTGTTTCCACCACCTTCGTAGTCTCGAAAGGTATTCCTATCCCTTTCTTATTTGTTTTGTACTTGTATTGATGCATATGGGACCATGCATTATTTAGTGAGGGGGTGGGGTTTGTATAGCTGTTTTTGGTGTATATAGTTGTTTTTTTTCTTTGTATTGAAAAAAAAATTGAAAAAAAATAGAGAGGCAAAGTGAAAACCCGAAAGGGCGCTTAGGCAAAAGGTGAGGTTTTGAGATGTATTATCATTTATTCACCGGTGTTGGCGTCATAAGGGGGGTTTGGAGTCTCGGGTTATGATTTTCATACTTGGTGTAGGAGGCTCGGTTAGAGGTGATTAAGATAGAAACCCTCATTCTTTCTTGGAGTAATAAGGGGGCGTTGGTGCTTTTTACGAGGTAAATCTTTGTTTAAGGGTCGCAACCTTAACATTGATTTCTTTTTATGAGGGTGTATGTAGTGTGAGCCAAGCGTGGGGGAAGCATAGGACATATTTAGTTCCCCTTGGCTTGTATCTGTGTGGACCTTAGTTTGGATACCTTTTTATTAGTGGGGGTTGGTATCAAACTAAGGTCATTATTTTCATTGTTGATATTTTGGTGATATAAGGAGACGGAGTCTCTAATTGCTCCAATGACTATTATCTTTCATTGATTTGGATTGGTGGATTAGAGGAGATTAGGGATCATTTTCCTCCCATGCTATCTGTTTAGACCGGCGATTTAGATTGGGGCTAGGATATTACACAGAAACGAGTAATGGTCTAAGCGTGGGGGAATTTGATGTGGTGGATTTCAGCATATGTAATTCCCTAATTTTATATACATTTTATCCTTATTTTGATGTAATCTAGACTAGTTTTGATGTAATTTCAAGTAGATGTTGAATTTGTGAGTAGTGGGAAATTATTGTATTTTGAGACTATTTTTAGTGATTTTGTGTTTTTCCCACGAAAGTTTATTAATGCTGAGGATAAAGCTGAAATTATCAGAAGTTTGGGGATCAGAATGAAAATCTTGGAAGTCAAGGATCAAAGAGAAAGTTCAGTGACCAAAATGAGCTTTTGGAAACTTGGAGGACCAAAGTAGAAGAAAGAAATTGGGAAATTTAAAATGTTCAGCTTGAATCAAGGAAAGTACGTGAAGTCCAAGGCGTGGACCGAGCAAGGTGCAGTTGACCGTGGGAAGAGTTTTAATGTTATTTTATTTCTTTTTCCTTTTTCTTTAAATATATTAGGTTAGTATTATTGGTAGGAGAGGACGGCTGTAACATTGAAGGCTGAGAACAAATTCAAGGTTTGAATATTTTCATGGAGGCTTAAACTTCCATTACTTTTGGATAATAATTCTTGTTCGCTTTTGAAGATCAATTGAGGTTTATTATTTCTATCTCTTTCTCCCTAGTTATAATTTTACTCGTGCTTATTGTTAAATCTTTTTCTAGGGCTTTGAAACTTGATCAACTTCTCAATCCTTTTAATTGGTTTTTGCTAGAATTCCCTTTTATCGTGTCGGACTAGGATTTTCATTGTAGCAATTTCATAATTCTTGTATGTTTCATCTTGAATTGTGATTAGGGTAAAATTAGCTTTATTTTCTATTTGAAAAAGAATAGAATAATTCCTGCCTCAAGGCCACTCTGCGAGCTATCACTTTGGGATCATTTCTCAAAGCAGCTCTCCGAAGCTCCCGTCTCTCATAATCTGCTGCAATGTCGCTAGTGATTTCATCAGGGTTGCTTTTGGCCTCTATGTCTCTTAATGTCCTACTGGAAGAATAGTACGCCCCTAAAATACTCTCGGCGTCGAGCCTCTATCATCACCGTATAGGACCTTGCCGCTCCTCATACCATATCGGATACTCGGTGGTCGAAATGTGCTACCTCTAGTACGCGGAGTAGTGGTCGTATCGGAAGAAAGCCCTCTAGAAATGCTCGCCAAAGAAATGTGTAGTCTCGAGGCTCGGTCATAATCATCGGCATGGTATTAATCGTCAATCGCTCTCTCAAAGTCCGAATGGTCTCGCCGCGGGTATCCGTACGTCTGCTCACTAGAGATGGAATGCAAAAAGGATGATACATGTAGTCCCTAAGCTCGGACAATCACCGACTCGTCCCGAATATCTCTCATAGTCTCGCAATCCGTAGAAATCCAACAGTACATGTGTTTGCGATATCATATCGGGCCAAGGCCAACCTCCTATGCCAACTCTCAGCGGCATCCCTCAATATCCCGCGCCGTCCAATACCCAAGGTAATGCCGTCGCCTCCGGGCGGGCGAGATCAAGCGCAATCTCTCATACAACACAATGATAGTAATTTGGGCCACTCGAACCTACGTACTGGATCCTCCGGCTAATCTATCAATGCCGTGGTATGTCTCCGCTAGCAACAGTGGAATGATGTCCATCACTCCTGTCCAGTATTGAATATGCCGGATGTCAACTCCTCGATCACCTCTCACAAACGCTCGATGATCTCTAACCGTAGCCGGACACACTCCGATGTAGCCGCGAAGTAGTGCGCAGACGTAATGAGCAAACATGAATATATCTAAGGAAGTGGATAGATCAAATGATGGGTCAGTCCGACTCAATCCGGCTATATGAGTCAAGCTCTATGAATCTATCGTCAACGACAATGTGCGATACCCACCCACGATAATCCCAAGAATTCGAGATAGTTGCTCGTGAATCGATCGGGCTCCTGTCTCGAGGAAATGCCACAGCCTCGACTCGGCCCACTAGTCGGTGCTCGAAAAATCCTCCATCGTTGGCATCGATCGTCGTACGATAGGGTGAATACATGTCGCTCCGAATCCCAAAAGCACGAAGCGCCTGAGCGGATCCCAATCAATCTTCCAATCTTTTAGAGACCAGATGCATGGCATGCTATACCTCCTGTCAATAAGTTTCCGGTGTTATTTTTGGTGAAAGCGCGAGAGTTCAAGAATGTCTTGTTGAAATTGATACTCTCGGGAAACAATTTCTCCATTGTAATGCTCCATGCTGCCTTAAATTGGGGCTGCTGGGATTTTTTTACCTATTAATATTGTGAATAATTGTAAATTGTTAATATTTAAAATTAGGTTTAGAATTGGGGTTGGCTTCTTAGTATCAACAAATCTTGAGCTCTAGTTCAAACTAAACTAAATGATAATGGTGTCCCTACCTAAGCACTTACGCCCCTAGATATAACTTTATACAAATTAATTGTCATATATGTTTCAAATTTTACAATTCTTCAGCATCAATATAATTATTAAGCAAACAGTATATGCTTCCAACCAGCTTTAATCCAAAGATGAAACCTAATTAAGCTTAACATTTACTAATTTATTTTTATCTCTTGTTATAGCAATATAATTATTGTGCACTTTATTAATATATGTTTCAGTGACTTAGTTGGTTAGGTAGTTGAAATTCAACACTTGTTGACTGGAATCAATACCTACTCTATCCTTTAAGTGCCTGTTTGATAAACCTATCTCATCCTGAAATGCACGATTATATGAAATGCAAATATCACTTTGTCTACTTGCTTTATAATCGAAAATCAAGAAATTTCGACTTTTAGATTTTTTAAATTATTACTATTGTGAATAATTTTAAATATTAATATTTAATTCTTTGTTGTAAAATATATAATTTTACAATGATGAATTAAATTAACATTTGTAAAACAAGATGAGAGTCGCTTCTCATCCACAACTATCAAAACCCTTTTTAAAAGCCACTTGTCTCTTCTCTCTTAGGATCTCAAACATCACGGCCATGTTTGTGACGGTACTTTTACTCTTCACCGGTTTATACGGTCACAAGTAAAAACAAGGTAACAGATAACACCAGATGAAGAGAAAACAGACACCGCTCACAAACATGGCCGTGATGTTTGAGATCCTTAGAGAGAAGAGGTCGCTGGGAAACTTCAGAAAACTCTTATTAAACAGAAAATCCTTTGCTCAAACAAAGGGAGAATTTGTTTGCTCTGTCTTTCGAAATGAAAGATGGACGAATTTTGATAGTGGATGAGAAAGACTCTTATCTTGTTTATATTTTAAGATAGTTAACCACCCAAACCACAATACCCTTATGCTGAAGCAAGGCCACCTCAAGAGTTTTCTTCCTAATTTTAAACAAATGATTAGGAGTCTAATTCCTTAACAATTACTTCCATCCAAGTCTCCCTAATTTTAGACATTCCACCCCCTCCCCTTTGACTTTACACAAGATCCGACCTCTAAGGTGCATCTAGGGTGCCAGTGATTGATATCAGGACGCTCAAACGTGAGGTGACATAATCACCGTCCAGCGATGCCATCAGCCCTCGCCCCAAAATGTGGATCTAGAACTCACTATCATTATATTCCATGAGGTCCCTCATGAATCTCTATTTTATTTTTAATGTATACATGTATCCCTCCCCTCCATAGCTTTTAACATTAACTTTACTAGGTTAAGAAAAAGAAATGGAACATTTTAGTTTATTAATCTCTTGACTAGGTTAAGAACTAGAGATTCATGAGGGTCCTCATGAATCTCTAGTTCTTGAAACGGAAATATTACTATTGTTTTCTCTCTTTTCCGGACATTTTTTTAATATTTAGTAAATAAAATGGAAAGGTACTCAAACATTTCCTTTATTCTTTAATACTTAAAACTACAAAGATTTTATTGCATGAGACTCCATTGTAATTCTCAAAAATTTTAACATTCAAACATGCCACTTATTCGACAAGGCAACAACTAGCATCCCTATTTAATCAAGGTTGGACTGTGATGCTTTCCAAACAAAATTATTGATTGACACGGAACATAGAAATGTAAGCGCAGGTCAACTTAAAATATTTTTTGAAATAAACATGAATCCCCATTTCCATATAGAAGGAAAACGTTTGCTTTCAATTTCAAGCAAATAATGTGATCGAGATATAAGGAAACATCTCAAAAATGTACTCAACAGAGTTTTGACGGAACAGATTATTAAAGCTAAATAGCGAACAGAAAGCCCTCTTATCACAAATCCATTACCATTACCATTACCATCAAAAACCACACGCTTAAATTTTGAGTCAAGTACATAGCAAGCGGACTTATGCCACATATGCTCCAGAAAAATTTTCTATAAAAAGCGGCACGCTAACATGCAAGACTTTTTCTATGCACCCCGGCCCGCAACCCTTTTAGTAACGGCTAGTTCATGACCTCATTAACTTGTTTAATTCTTTTCTGTTTTTCTTCTCCTTAGCAAGCTGCTTTCACCTCTTGGCTTATAAAACCCTATAGAAACTTAACTAACATAAAAGTCCAACAGGTTTCCAGCTTTCCATTCTCCAAATAACCAAATTCCGAATAGCAATCCTTAACAGTAACCAATTTCGAGACAATAATGAACCCTCTTGAAATTCTAGGTTGTCACTAAACCAGATTAATTTCACGTAACTCAGCACTAAAGCGACAAAAATCAAAGGTATATTCAAATACCTATCCTCAACAGAACCAATTTTTGAGACAAGCATAATAATTCATATACTTCAAATCAAACGGTAAATTGAATTACTTGGGCAAAAAAAAGAAATCATGTTTGATTAATGAACACA
>JAFEMH010006562.1:0-119894 GCA_022495995.1 Adenophora triphylla var. japonica
AAAATGTTTTTTTGCAAATGGACATAGAGTGTCGCGTGACACAGTATGCTGGCTAGATGTGTCGTGAGACACGAGATCTAACTCCCGATCACAATGTGTCGTGTGCCACATAAATGTCCCATCTAACGAGACCTACCTCTTTAGATACAGCTGACTCAGCCAATCAAAATAGATCTAATTAACCAATCGGTTAAGCTTGAAATACGCAATTAACAACGATTCAACCAAGGGGTGTGGATATGGAGAGATCCACACTCCCTTGGGATCCTAAACACCAATTTCAACAATGATCACAGCAATAAACAACCAATTATCCAAAACAACTATGTTAAACGAGAGATTACGATTTTGGGATTCGGTAATCAAGACGGATGGAGTCGATTCTTGAATCCAAGGAAGATAAACAATAGAATTAGAAAAGTAACAAGGTAGAAGAGAGAGAGGGAAGGGAATTGAGGGTGCTACCCTTGTTGATTCCACGAATTACGTACCAAGTTAGATGCTGAGAACTTTGCTTATTCGAGCCGGCTTCGATCTGGTAAACTTGAGAGGATTGGTTGATGGTGGATCTAAGAAGGTGATGGAGGAAGTGGGTTAAATTGGGGGAATTGGAGGTAAATTGGGATGAGGAGAGAGAGAAGTGTATGTGTTTAGTGTGTGTGTTTATGCTTTGCAATTTTAGCGGAAGTAACGAGTGTGTAAAGTTGGGATCCAGATTTCCCTAAGAGGGGTAGGGTCTTATTTATAGGCTGCGGTTGATGAGTCACAATGTGTCGCTATGCGACGCTTACGTAACCATTTTCCAAGCCTCGACTTGTCGCGTGACACCAAGGTGTCACCAACTTCTTTGGCGCCAAAACCGAGTTTTACGGAATATTCGGGGATAAATACCCAAAGGTCCAAAAAGAGATTTATTCCCTGGAGGTCCTTTGGTCTGATGCAATAAGTACGAAAAGGTACTTCACTTCGCCAAGAAACTTATGAAGATTTTACGGAAGTCTCGGGATAGATCGGGAAGGTGCAAATGCCCCTTAATGCAATTTTTATCGCATTTAAAAATGCACCTAAAAGTGTAGCGGAATTGGATTGAGCGTACTTACGAGCCCCTCGGCAACGGTCCTTTTGGATGAAGTGAGGGTTGTCGATAAAATAAGACCCAATGCCAATGAGCGGCAAGGGATAAGGCGGAGGGCTGGACGCGGTGATGCGAGGGAGATCGGGGATGAGCTGGACCTTTGGAGAGAAAGGATTCCTACGTATCCCATATGAGGGAATCCAAGCCAAATACGTAGTTCGGAAACAAAGAGCCCGACAAGAAGCAAGAAAGGGTTGAGATGTGCTTTCATACCTTTCTTTGTGCTTACTGTAGTTGCCGAAGGGACTGATGTTACTTGTGGATGGCGAAAGGTTGTAGGCTGTTGGAGGGACTCATCTTTGCATGGCCGGTGGTGGCAGTAGGCTGCCGGAGGGTCTCATGCTACCCTTGTCGATGAAAGGTTGTAGCTGCCGGAGGGACTCATGCCGCAACTAGTGGTGGCAGTAGGCCCGGAGGGTCTCATGCTACATTTGTTGATGAAAGGTTGTAGGCTGTACGAGGGACTCATGCTTTGCGCGGTAGTGGCAGTAGGCGTCGGAGGGTCTCATGCTACGGCCGATGAAAGGTTGTAGGCTGCCGGAGGGACTCATGCTTTGCTTGGGGGTCGTGGATGCCGGAGGACTCGTACCACTGGGTGTTGGTGAAGAGGTAGGCGCGAGGACTCACGCTATTGTTGATTGCCAGGGAATAGGTGTAGATGTCGGAGGGTCTCGTGCTACCGCTGTTAGTGGTGTTAGGCTCTGGAGGGCTTAGACCCTTGTTGTTGGTTGGTTGACTTTGGGGTCGGGAACTTCGCTTGGTAGGATGGGAGTTTTTGCTTGCTAGGGAGCAGATTTTTTGGCGATGCTTATGCACGGGGTTGATGATCTTGATGAGCGTAGCTTGGGGAGAGGCCGACAGATTTGGAATCTTTGTCTCGATTTCTGCTTCGAGGGGCAGCCCTTAAGATTCGATGGTGCTCAGTTGATCATGTTGCGGGGGAAACAACACTCCAAGAATTATATCCAACTATGATATTCCGTTAGCAAAGATTAAACTATGTTAGCTTGTTTGCACGAGTCTGTCCACTGGGAACGAGATGAAAGAAATGCGATTATTGTATTGAAAGGTTGGCTTTTCTTTGGGTTTGTACACGAGATGGTGGGGCGTATCGGGTGAGTGTGTATGGTGATACGTATGGTGGAAACCCTCTCCCGTGCATTTACATGTGAATGTATGTGAGGACGGGAGGTGTATTACAGCGGCGACGGGTCGGAAAGTGCCACAGGGGTAGACATTACGGGAACTTCAATGTTGTCGATGAGAACAAGATGTGTCACCCGACATGACGTATACGATAGGTAGGCGTGTCGCGCGACTTGATGAAGCTCATAACAGGTCCCTCTTAAAATTAGTTCGGGATTCACTTTTTAGACATTGCCTTTTAACGAGCGGCCTCAACTTGACGGACAAGCGATTTTTGTGGCCAAGGTTGGAACTTTCAGCGCAATGGAGCATTACAACAAAGAAGTGGCTTCCGGGAGTATCAATTTCGTCGAGACTTCCTTGAAATCTCGCATTATCACCGAGGAGCACCATAGGGAGCTCATTAATAGGAGGTACGGTATCACGGGTGCCTTTGGTGGTGAAAGATTAGAGGGTTAGTGGGATTTGCTCAGCTGCATCACTGCTTTTAGGACTCGGAGAGGCACGTCTTTACTCTGTCATATAATAATCTAAAACCAACCATGGTGGATTTCGAGCATTGATTGGCTTGGGTGAGTCGATGGCGTAGCATTCCCACGGGACGAGACGGTCGGCTTGTGGAGCCGGTTATCGGACTTCTGTGCTTGCCGGCGGATTAGGTGCCATCTATGATTACAGGTGATGGGTCTATAGACTTGACTCGGATGGTGTAAGTATGCCAATCCAATTCGCAACCTTTTAGATGCATTTTAATATAATAAAATTGCATTTAGGGCGTTTTAGTAAATTCCGGCCTATCCGAGACTTCGGAAACGTTCCATGAGTTTCCCTTGAAGGAAGTACCTTTTGGTACATTATTCATGCCAAAGGATCCCTTGGGAATAAAACTGTTGGACCTTTTGGGTATTTTCCCGGAATGTTCAGCTGGTTTTTGGCGCCAAGCGGTTGAGCCACCTTGTGTCACGCGACGGCAGAGGCATGAAAAGTGGACGACGTAAGGTCGTGCGACACACTAAGGCGGCCAAGCTGTAGCCTATAAATAAGACCCTCCCCCTCTCATAAAAAGATCCAATTTTAGCCTCTTTGTTACTCTGCGGGGAATTTGCGGCGTAACAAACCTCTCCAAACCTGAAACCTCTCTCTACTACCTTCAACCTACCCAATTCCTCCCTTCTAAACCCAATTCTCAAGCCACACCAATTGAACCCCCTTGCATCAATCCTTCCCGGATGCGAGGTGAAGAATTGAAGGGTTCTATATCATTGGATATAGAATTCGTGGAAGCAACAAGGGTAACGATTCCCTAACTCTCGATCTCTCTCTCTCTTGCTTAATTTCTATTAATTCTAGCATTTAATTTTGTTTTGGATTCGATGTCGGATCCTAGCTATACGGATTCTTTTGAATCCCAATCTAATCTCTCTGTTTAATCGAGTAATTCGTGTAATTGAGTTATATTGTTGATTGGATTTGGTGTTTGAACCCCGAGGGTGTGGATCTACCCATATCCACACTCCACTGGGTTGATTTAGTTTCGTTTCTGTATTACGTTCATAATCTAGTTAATTGATTAGATACGTATAGCTTTACATTGATTACGTGTTCGTATTGTATAGTTTACTGCGAGATGGCTCATATGTGTCACGCGACAACTTCGTCTCCAGTGATCTGTGTCACGCGACACATGTGGTCAGCAGTGCGATGTGTCATGCGACATACATGACCCATCTGCGAGACCCTTTTCCTTTGTGTCTGTTTTAGATTGTTTGTATCAGGGATGTGGCCTCCCTAAATAATGGGATCACAATATGTAATTCTCGTTCCATAATTAATAAGATGCATTTAATCACACTTTGTTTATTATCAATATTTGCACACACTTTGGATTTACTTGGATGTTTTTGATTGAAAGACTCGTCTACGGACGAGGCGTGTTGGGTGAACTCTCAGTTCTTCCCAACAAATAACCTGACCTCCGAACTCATGTTTTTCTCTCTAAATAAAGGTTTTCAATGTTTCCTCTTAAAATGGCGTGGCGACTCCTTCTTTTCATTTAAACCGGGAAACCCAAAATTTTCCGGGGGCGAGCGCACATTCAGTGGCGACTCTGCTGGGGATGTCACTTGAAAACCTGTTTTTCAAGTGTTGAGTGGGTCAAGCTTTTATTTAGTCAAACATCCAATACATCCATTTTGTGTGCATTATTTGATAATCATTTGTGATTCATACATCTTGTTGATTATGGAACTTGTGAGCCCTTTGTGCTTGTGGTCACTTTTTGTGCATTAGTCTTCTTTTTGTGTTGCTCTTGCTATGGTAAAACAGGGGCTGATTTGATGATTGAAGAAATTGTTTGGTTCGGTGACCATCCAGTCGTGCGACACCTTTTGTCTCTGGTTGTCTGTGTCACGCGACAAGGGTGGCCAGCAACGAACATCGAAGAAGCTGGTTTGAGAAGCGATCCCTTGGATCAAGCGTGACTCAATTGATTGTTGTTCCTGTTTATCTGTGTGAGGTGTGTGTTGTTTTCTTTTTCAAAAAATATATAAATAAAAAATAAAAAAAAATCTCTTTTTGTAAATAAAGGAATATAGTCGGTATCCGCACACTACATCACTTAGATTTAGAACCCTCGGGTGCGATTGACGGCATCGAGGATGGCCATGAAATTCGCCTACGCTTGGCGCACGAAATCAAACCTAAACCCCTAGTGCGTTATAGGTGGCACCACACTAAAACCTTACCCGCGGTTGGTTTTGATCTGATGTTTTCATTACAACAAAATGAAGTGTTTTGAAAAATAATATAGGTCCTTATACCTTCTCCCAAAACCTCACACCTTGTGGACATGTTGCCAAATGCAACATGATTTCACGTGGGAACATGTCACTCTCGTGGCGTGTTCTAAACGAGATATCATGCCGCATTGCCAACATGTACCGACGAAGGTCATGTCGGATTTTTCTTCGAAATTCTTCGAAAAGACCCGTTATGCTTTGCCCAAATTTCCTTAGAAATTTGGACAAACCTTTCGTTCCATAAAGATGTTAGGGTTTGGGCTAGGTACCATCACCTATTATATGTTTCAAAACAAAGCATTTGATGTAATTCGAACGTTGCGTCATTAGGTTTCCCAGAGGTATAGTTAGCATGAATAAAGGCTTATCCTTTCTCAGCGTATTTAGGATTTAAAATACTAATTTATACTTGAACATAAATAAATTTGTGTTTGTGCGAGTCTGTCCCGTTTCTTTCCCTCTCTGTTACTCAAAAATTTCCCTTCAAACACCTTATAAACCCCTCTCTACACTGCCGGCTACGGCGAGTTGGGTCCGTTCATCCGTCTCGGGAGGTCGTTTTGGTCCGTGTGCAAGCGGTGTCGGTTGGTTTAGAATCGAAATGGTCGGCAATGGAGATGTTTTTACGCTCGATGCAACGGGTGGCTCAATGACGGGGGTCGAGAACGAGGTTTGAATGAGATGACTACGAGAGGAATTGAGGGTGATCTTTGGAAGCCGCTCTAGCTCGGGAGCGTGAGGCTTGTCTCTTAGTTCAAAATGCCAAGGCTCGTGAAGAAGAAGGCTCACAACCGTTTCGTGGAAGCCATGAGAGCGAAAGGGATTGCGGTACTTCGTAGAGAGGATGGTTCCTATGAAGAGATTACGGAAGATAGCCATAATGAAATCGGATCCGGTTCGCCTGCTCAGCCAACCCAGCCTAGCTACAATACGATGCCTCCCCCAGTGAGCTATGTTCCGCGATCTGATCAAACAGTGTCTCCAGGAATGATTGCAAGTGACCAAGGAAGGTTTGTTCCCCCATCCTCCCAAGGGCATGGCCGAGGTTATCCGGCGAAGTTGTTAGCGAAATGACGGTCGGCATGCGAATTTCTTTGATCTCAGCTTGCCTCTCGACTCCTAATGCTCCCGGCACCGCGGTTTCGGCATGGGTCTCGGTTCCGAACCGGCTTTTCCCGGCCTCGGTACGGTGTGTATCCGAGATGGTTATCCCGGGGTGTTTAGAATGGTGTTCGACGAGAATGGTCGTACCGGCTCTCGGGAAATCGAGATAGTTCGGGACGAGTGTCTCAAAGTACCGCGAGCGAGTTTCGGACCCAAGACTGGCTTTTCTCAACCGGCGGTGTGTTCCACCCTTACTCGGCATATTTATGGTTCTACCCCATACTCGGCTCCGTGTGTCGGCTCGGGATTATCTTTTCTTGGTCGATGCAGTCGGTCGGCACAGTCTGACTCCCAGAACCCCAGGTGGGCAATTTCACGGTTATGATATGTATGGAAACAAGATTCCTAGCCGAGATTAGCTTGTTGGACAACAATATTGGAATTCCTAGTACTTTTGGTCTCCCACCGAGCGCTTTGCCCGTGGGACCTAATTGATTTCCCAATACCGTCGTCAACGGTGGCTCCTGCAATTCCTCGGACTTCAAGTTTGGCACCGAAGTGGCGGCTTTCTTTGAAACAAATGCGGCAACAGATTGACAGTTAGCAGTGGGTTCTAGTGGTCTTAAGGTCGTGGATCCCGCCCAAGTGACACCTTTTCCGCACAAGTTTAAGATGCCCAAGCTAGATTTTGATGGTACCTTTGTCCAAAGACGCATATAGACACTTATGTGATGACAATGGGGGCAATAAAATTTGCACTCCCGAATTCATGGCTTCCCAGCTTCCACTAACCTTGAAAGGATCGGCACTTACATGGTTTTTAGCTACGAAGCAAGAATGCCGTACTACTTGGAGCCGAGATAACGAAGCCTTCTGGAAAAGTACAAGGGTAATTTGGAATGGCGCACTACCAGGATGATTTGGTAGGAACTATCCGGAAGTCGGATGAGTCAATCACGAGAATTTTACAAACGTTGGAATGCTAAGCTCAACGAGTTATCGGAGCCAATCCCCTCCAGAGACCAAAAGGACATCTTTCTATCATGTGTTAAGCCGGCGCTTAGGAAGCCATTGGGAAAGGATGGTACCCAGATCTGCGAGAGATGGTGGGGAATGGGAGCTAGGAGTGAAAATAGGCTGTTCAATCAAACTCCAAGTGCAAACACCAGCCCGGCAACAACGGTGGTGGAAGTTACCGGTATCGTGCACCCAATCCCGTCTCGGCAATAGGCGCCAAGAGGAAGAGAGCCGACCAAAGACAACTTGGTATCAATAATCTTCAAAGGGAAGTAACAATGTGCGAGAACCCAATGAGATTTCCACCTAGGCCACAAACGCGATTTGATGATTTGGGTATGTCAACGGAGGAAATTTTCAACGGTTTGCTACGAGCGGCATGATAAAGCCATTGGAGAACTACGGTCTGCTTTCATGCCCTAATCCTCATATATGGATGCTAGCAAGTATTGCCGTTTTCACCAATTTCCAGGGGCACACTACGAACTCTGCGTAACTCTCAAGAAGATAATCCAGGGCTTAGTGGATGACAAGAAGATAGAGAAATCTCCCCGCCCAAATATTGTCAACAATCCTCTGTAGCAACTGTGATGTGAATCTTATTGACTTTGAGAATGATTATTTTGTTAATGTATTGGAGTT
Organism: Adenophora triphylla var. japonica; assembly: GCA_022495995.1. Lineage (NCBI taxonomy): Eukaryota > Viridiplantae > Streptophyta > Magnoliopsida > Asterales > Campanulaceae > Adenophora > Adenophora triphylla. Next base: position 7,843 of record JAFEMH010006562.1, read on the forward strand.
TGGAGAACCCGTAGTTGGGAATGATAGCAATGGTTGTAATGAGGTCAGCGGTGTAACCTCTGTTACGATGAAATGAAAGATAACTTGCTATGTTTTGTATCTCGATGATTTGCATGATGTGAATAATATTGTTGAGCTTGATGATTATGAAGAGCGCTTGATTGTTAAAACTATGTCTTCAATGACTCCTAGAGAATCCCCAATTTCCTGGAGGAACTCGGGGATAGCGGCAGTTGGTTTGGAAGCACCCTTGACCATCAATGAGATACGACAAGCGGCTTGGCCATACGGCAATCACCACTGTCCGCTCACGTTAGCGAGAACTCAAGGAAGCTAGCAAAGAGTTCGTGGTTGATGAACGGCAAGAAGTTAATCTGTTGACTCGCTCGGGAAGAATGTTGGGAGTAAATAATCCGGATCCGTCAGGAAAGGGAAAGCGGTTGCGAGGCTCTAACCCTCGGTCCTCTCGAGAATCCTCACGGGCTAGACGAAGAAGTTCGGGGAAGACCCGATGCGGCCACGGAGTTGAAAAGAACGCAAGCCGAGTATTTCTTTGTGGTCCCTACTTACATCCTCCTACCCTCACAAATTAAAGTTGGAAGAAGCTTTAGCCAAAACGAAGGTATACTGTCATGCTACCCAGGACGAAGCATGTCGGTTGATTGGAACGGCGCGGTATGGGAATATCATTACTTTCCACGAGATCTTGACTTGCACTTACGGTGCGAAACACTTAACGAGTCCTTACACATTATGGTGCCTCTGGAGGGACGGCGGATTCCCCATGTGTTGATAGATAATGGGTCGGCCATGAATGTGCTCCCCGCCAAAATGATGAGTATGTTGGACATCAGCGCGCATAGAACCTCAAACCATCCCAAAAACCATAAAGGCTTACGATTCGACGTCCGGGCAGTGTTGGGGATAGTCTCTCTTAATCGATGTTTGGAGGTAAGGAGATGATGGTGGATTTTCGAGGTTATAGACATTCTGTTACATTCTCGGCATTATTGGGCAAACCACTGGATCCACGAGATTGGAGCCGTAGCTTCCACGCTTCATCGATGCTTAAAGTTTGTGCGGGGAAGGGGTGCGACAACCATCTATGGTGATAGTGTTATGATCGGAGAAACCGGCGCGAATACCTTACCGGTAATGGAGATCAAACTCGACGGGAGAACCCGATGCTCGGTGGGTTGCGGTGATTGAGAAACCTAAGGGGCAGAGTACGGCCATGGAATTTGTGACATCTTAGGACAAGATTCCTCTGTGTTGAAAATGCTAAGAGGTATGAGCTATATCCACGAGTGCAGGGGTGCAGAGAAAACACCAACGAGGGACCGTGTAGGCTTGTCTTGCCGGCGGCTAAAGAGAAAGAGGCAAGATGCAGGGTATGCTTTGTGACTAAGGAAGATAAGGTGCATGACAAAACCCGAGGCTTTCAAAGAAAAGATGACCTCGGCGGCGGTAGAAAGTACAAGAAGCACTGAAATGCGCCCGTACGGTTGGTCTACGAATAAGCACTTTGTCGAGAGAAGATGGGGACATGTTTGTTTGTCTGAGCCAAGGCTGATTCCGGCGGAAGAAAGAATGAAAACGATCCGAGAGGTTCGCAATAGCAAGAATCCGGTGAAAGAAATGTTTGATAGTTTGCCCAGGCAAGGTGTGATCGCCACCTACGGAAGCGGCTACCACTTACAGGGACACTGAATATGAGAATCGGTTTGAAAAGCTTGTTACGGATGAGCCCACAATATGTAAAATTCGTGGTGCGACCTGACCCACGAGATATTGATGGCGAGTTGGCGAGATTTGTTTGAAGAGCGGGGCATCGGAGCACAGAAGTGATACACCTTTGGCGAGAAATGAGAGATGGTGCTAAGGAGCCGAATGATCTGATTAACTTTTCCTCTGACGGTGAGGTGGTAGCTATGCTAGAGTTTGAGAAGGAATCTGGCTGTGGAGCTAGTCAAGGCGGAGGCTACGCCCTTGAAGGACCGTTGCGGGAGTGGACTTCGTTCGAGGATCGGTCGCCCAGAACGGGGAGACTATGATTGAAAAGCTAGGGCTCAAACCTCGTCCTCGTCCCTCCAAGTCTAAATTCATCCCTGTGTCTTGAGTCGAGTCTCCCGAGTCTCTTGTTATAGAATTTGAGTCTTCGGCCGGTCCTAATGTCCTCACGACGGAAGACCGTCTTCGAGGATTGTAAACAACAGTATTCCCACTTTGCTTTGAATAAAGTGGTTGATCTTTACGAGTACCCCGTGATTGCCAATCTAACAATTGAATGCTTAACAAAAAATAATCATCAAGATTTAAAAATAATTAAGCCTAATTCAATTGAAGATAATGCGAGACTTAATCGATGAACAATTTTAGAAAAAGATTCAAAACAGGCTTGCGAGACAAAAGGAAAAGTCGGGCCCAGTGCCGATGAGTGTATTAACAACGGTGAACACAGGAGCAGTGAAGAACCCAAAGAAACGCAGATTGGTAGCTTCTTCTCCGGAGATGAAGCGGGTTGCTTTGATTGAGTTGCTCAAAAGAATTCATGGATGTGTTCGCTTGGTCCTACAAAGATATGCCGGGGCTGGATGCTTCTATTGTGGAACACCGAATACCTGTGGATCCAGAAATTAAGAGTCAAGCAAAAATTGAGGCGGATAAAACCTGAATGGTCCTTACAAGTGAAAGAAGAAATTGAAAAGCTCCTACGCGGGTAGGCTTCATCAAAAAGTAATTGAATATCCAGAGCTTGGTTGGCCAACATTGTAACAGTCACCCAAAGCAAATGGAAAGGTTCGAGTCTGCGTGGATTTGAGACCTCAATAAGGCTAGTCTAAAGATGACTTCCCCTTGCCCAACATTGATATGCTAGTGGATGCAACCGCGAACTTTGAGGTCAAGTCTTTCGTTGATGGTTTTGCGGGTTACAACCAGATCAAGATGGCTGAAGAGGATCAGGACAAGACGGTATTTACAACTCCATGGGGTACTTATTGTTACACAGTAATGCCATTTGGTTTGAAGAATGCCGGGGCTACTTATCAAAGAGCGATCACTACCCTTTTCCACGACATGATCCACGAGAGAGATTGAAGTGTATGTAGTTGACATGATTATTCATTCGAAAGGGTCGAGATGTCTGACATTTCATTGATTTGAGGAAATTCTTTAACATGACTCAGAGAACGCTCCATGAGATTGAACCCGGCCAAGTGTACATTTGGGGTTATTCGAGGTAAAGTTACAGGATACGTGGTCACCGAGCGCGGCATTGAAATAGATCCCAGAAAGTTAAGGCAATCATTGAAATGAAGCCACCCCGAACCGATCTCTGAAGTAAAAGGATTCATGGGTCGCCCTACTGATACATCGGCAAATTCGTCAACCGGTGACCACCATATGTGAGCCGATCTTCAAGTTTGCTAAAGAAGAACCGGGAAGTGGTTTTGGAACGAGGAATGCCAACTAGCTTTTGAGAGGATCAAAGCCTATCCTCGTCAATCCTCCTATTCTCTGCCCACCTCACGGAGACAAGCCTTTACTTCTATATGTCGACGGATCATGAGACACGGCCGAGGCTGGGGCTATGCTAGCACAAGAAAAGAAAGATTCAAAATATTGAAAATGCCATTTATTTCGAGTCGGTAGTAAATTCCAAGGGAGTGAAGTGAATTACTCTGCCCTCGAGAAAACTTGCGCGGCTTTGGTATGGGTGGTCGGAAAGCTAAAAAAGCTATATCTTATCCCTTGCATGCATGGCCCAGTGTCTCCAAGATGGACCCGATCGAGATATCTATTCCAAGGTGACAGAGGAAACATCTCCACCGGAGTTGGCAAAATGGACTTTCTTCTTGGTAGGAATTCGACATCAAATATGTGATCCGTAAGTCAATTAAAGGACGGGCATTAGCGGACCGGTTGGCTGAATTCCCAGTCTGAGAAGATCAAGGGCCGGATCTCCGGTTTCCGAGATGAAGGGATCCTCGGCTATAGAAAGCGGAAACAAGTGGCAGTTATTCTTTGATGGAGCAGCTAACAAGAAAGGAAATGGCATTGGGATGGTTTTAATAGACCCAAACGACATGCATACTCATAGCAATCAAGTTGAATTTCCCGGTTACTAACAATGCGGCCGAGTACGAAGCTTGCATAGCGTCTAGAAAGCTTGCCCTTGAGCGACATGTGGAAGAATTGGAAGTGTTCGGTGATTCCCAATTGATAATCAACCAGACCGCCAACAAATGGAAGATTATAGACCCATGCCTCCCGAAGTACCATGCCTACATCGCGAGAACTTCGTCGGCCAATTCAAGGAAGTATCATTCCAGTTCTTACCGCAGACAAGAACAGATTCGCGAGATGCTCTGGCTACCTTAGCCTCTTTGGTGGAAATCCCGGAAGGTAAATCAATCAAGCCATTCGGGAGTCGGTAGAAGAGAAAATCCTGCATATTGTTGTGAAAGTGAGATCGAGGCGCTCGGTGAACCGTGGTACAATCAGATCTTTCAATACCTCGAAGCATGGAGAAGCATCCTTTCTGTTGACCAAGAAGGAGACTCAAAAAAGAGTACATGCCAAGAGCTTGCAAGCCTAAAAGATTGTCGGCACGAGTATGTCATACTCGGCAATGAACTATGGAAGAAAAGGGAAGGTTGCCGCTCTGTATGTATCGGCAAAGAAAAGGCTCAAGAAGTAATGGAAGACGTTCACAACGGTGCCTGCGGACCTCATAATGAACGCTCGATCTCTCATGCAGCATCATCGAGTGGGTTATACGGATCACTATGGAGACGGTGCATCCATTTCGTGCGGACTTGTGATAAATGCCGGCGATTCTCCAATACGAACCACATCCCTCCTCACGACTTATCTTTGTATGACAACTCCGTGGCCTTTCGCAACATGGGGTATTGATGTCATTGGGAAGATTTCTCCTCACAGGAGCAATGGGCATGCATTTGTATTAGTGGCCATGGATTACTTCACAAAATGGGTAGAAAGACTGCGTCTTATAAAGTGCTCGCAGCCAAGAAAGTTGCCCGATTCATAAAGGAGCAGATTTTACGTCGCTATGGAGTCCCGAAGCGAGATTATTTCGACAATGGAACCCATTTTGAGGGAGAAGCGATCGGTTGCTCACTTGAATACCGAGTCAAAACGCCACAAATCTTCACCATACGAGGCCACGGACAAACGGCGGCGTTGAAGCTGCTAATAAGAATTTGGAAAGAATTATAAAGAAGATGGCCGAGCGAGGACGAGATTGGCGGAAAAGCTGCATTTAGCTTTATGGGGATATCGCACTTCAATCCGAACTGCCACCGGTGCAACCCCATACGCTCTGACTTACGGAATGGAGGCCGTAATGCCCATTGAGTTAGAGATTCCTTCCCTCAGGGTTTTGCTCGAGAATGAGGTGAACGAGATCGAATGGCTCCAAAGTCGGTATAATGAGCTGGCTCTGCTAGATGAACGAAGACTAAAAGCCATGGAGCATAACAGGGCATACCAGAGAAGAATGGCCCGTGCTTTTGATAAGAAAGTGAAGCCCAGGGATATCAAAGTCGGTGATCTGGTCCTTAAGATGAAGCCCTCAAATCAAAGCAGTGCGTTGGGCAAGTGGGCACCCATTTGGGTTGGACCGTTTTTAGTAAAGAAAGTATTCTCCGGAGGAGCTATGCAGCTGTCAGACTTGGATGGCAACCCATTTCTGCACCCCGTCAACGGCGACAAGTTGCGGAGGTATTTTGTATGATCGAGTCTTTCCCCCTCTAAAAAAAATAAAAAAAAATACTAAAAAATAAAAAATGATGATAAATAAAGGCGCAACAAAATTGTCCCGAGATGAGGCCCGAAAACCTCTCAAAAAGGCGAGTCCATGCAAAAATAAGGGACGCGCCCGGTGCTAAAGAATATACCCAACTAGGCGAAAACCCAAAAGAGGGCGGTCTAGGTAAAAAACGAGGTTGCACCATTTCCCCTTCTGTCTTCCCCTTTCTTAAACACTAAAGTCAATTGAGTCAAACTACGGAGACTGAGCCCCTTAGTTCTCTTACAAAAGGGAACGTAGGCAACCACTTGTGGTTCGGTCTAAAGCTTCTTTGCAAAAAAAAAAATAAAAAAAAAAATCTCTCTTTCTACCAAAATGCGTTTTGATTACAGTCCCAAGGCTTTTCAAAGGATCATTTCGAGTTAATATTCTTGTTGATGAGTTCAAGCACGGCCTACCTTTTGACTCAAAAAGCTTGTTGCGAATAAAAGAAAACATTGATAACATCTATTACATGCATTAAGTAATCAAAGGGTACTCAGTTTCCATACAGATAATTCCTACTCTCAAAACATAAAGCAAAAGAGTCTCAAGTCTCTCAAAATAAAAGGAAAATGTGTGTCTAGAGGCTCGTCCCCGCTCCCGAATTCGCTCCTCTATCCTTCCTCTTTCTCGGTCCCCGGGAGGTCTTTGGCTTAGGAATGTCGAACAAGTCAATTTGAGCCCGTCCCAATTCAGGAATAACGCGCGCCGGCGGTTCAATCGAGACCCAGTCTCCCTCAAGGCGGCCCTAGCAATCCTCTCTTGCCGCAACGCCTCTCTGCGAGCTCTCATCTCTGGATCATTTCTTAAAGCTGCCCTCCGGATCTCTTGCCTCTCATAGTCATCAGTAGCATCGCCGGTAACATTGTTTGGGTTTCCCCGTGCCTCTATATCTCTGAGAGTTCGACTGGACGGATAGTCTGCTCCCAAGTATTCCTGGCGACGAGTCTCTATAGCCAGACGAGAACCACGATGCTCCTCATACCAATCCGGATACTACGTGGTCGAAATGTAAATCCTCTAAGGCTGCAGAAGGAGCACACGAATGGGAAGAAAGCCCTCCGAGAAAAGATCTGTTTGAAAAGCGTATAGCACAGGGCTCGGTCATGGACATCGGAACGTATCGGTCACCGAGTCTCTCCCTCAAAGCTCGGATGATCTAGCGAGGATACCTATCTTTTGTCTGCTCACCAATGATGGGACACGGTAAGAGGATACATGCAAACCGAGCAACTGGACTACTGCGATCCATCTGAATATCTCTCGTAGTACGTATATTCCGAGGCGGGAATCCAAAAGCTCGAGATCGGTGGTCTCGTGCGTGACAACCTCATACGCCAACTATCGGCAACCTCATCCCTCACCGGCCTACGTGGCCGAGTCACCCGGGGCATGGCCGTCCGACCTTACGGTAATGGTCCGATCAAGCGTAACCTCTCAAAGAACCACGAGAGATAATAAGGTGGAGTGCTGCTCCCATGAAGTCGATCCCCTGCTAGCTGTCAATACCGTGATGAGTCTCGGCCCGGCAACGGTGGTACAACATCCATCTCCCCTTGGCGAGAATGAATTTGACGAGAATCTATACCCGGTCACCCCTCATTTGCCTAACAATCTCCAACAAAGCACATGGCGGACTCGGCATACCGCGAAATAGTAAGGCGACGGTGTGAAGCGGCATGAACATATCCCGAGAGAGGTAGAAAGGTCAAACGGCTCGGGGACGGGACGAGACGCAACCTAGCCATCCGAGTCAAATCTATGGACCCATCACCCGAGAATCATAGGCGATACGATCCGCGAGGCGAGAGATAAAAAGTTAGATAGCTGCTCCTCACCAACCCAGAGCTTGTCTCGGGGGAATGCTACGGATGGCCGCCTTACCCAAGCACTTTCGACGCCCTAAAATCTTCCATAGTTGGGGTCGAGATGATTGTATGACAAAGAGAATACATGGCGCTCGGAATCCCGAAGCGAGGATGCGGCCGAAGCAAATCCCGATCCCAACCCTCCAATCTTTCAAGGACCAAATACAAGGCATACTGTACCGCTTGTCGATAATATTTCTATGTTGCCTCAGATGAAATCCCCAAATTTCGACGAAGTCCCGATGAAATTGACACTCCCGGGAAGCAACCTCTTTGCTATGATGTTCCATTGTAGCCAAAAGTAACAGTCTTGACCAAAGAAATCGCTTATCTGCCAAATAAGGGCTGCTGGGTTTCTCTACTAAGAAGACAGTGTCTGCAGAATGAAGCCTGGACCGACTTTTGAAAGAGCTGTTGCGAGCCTCCCTCAGTCGTGCGACATAAGAAGCTAAACAGACATAACATGTCGGGCGACATACTTTGGGCTGAGATCAGACAGTGTGGAAAAGCCTGCAGTGGTTACCCCAGAGCATTTTCCGACTCGCCGTTGCCATACACATACCCCTGAAAATACACAGGAGAGGACCCCTGCTATACACACCTACCAGAAACAATCCCAAAACCCCATATATAAACCTGACAAAGCCAACCTTTAACCCAATAATGGCGTTCGCTTTCCCAGGACAGACAGACTCGCGCAAACCATGCTAACATAAATTAATCTTTGCTAACAAGATAGGCTTGTTTAGGCGTAAGCGGCATATGTTGTTTTACCCCCAGTACAATAATCAATTGAGTCCCCAAAGGCGGCCCTCAGGCCAAGCTGGAAAAAAAAAAAAAAAAAAAGCAAAAATGGCACGTGCATCTATGACAGCCCCAAGAAGAGCTCAACAAAACAAACAGCCCCACGAAAAGAAACCAATTCCCCGGAAGACATAATCCCCGGTTTTACGAACAAATTTCCAGAAACCAGTAGCCTCGAGGCACAGGAAAGAAGCAGAGTCCCCCCAGCTCTCCAAGGAAAGCTAAGGACACAAAAGAAAAGCGGCAATCAAGCAAAGGCCGTCCAACAGCAAAACCAATAACAGAGAAGAAAGGATTAGCATAAGACCCCCTGGCAGCTACATTCATCAACAAAGCAAAAGAGGTGGTATGAGTCCCTTTGGCATCCACAAAGAAGCGACGAAGAAGCGAGAAAAGAAGTAGCATGAGTCCACAGTAGCTACATTTTATCCCCGGCGAAGCGAAGTAGTGTGAGTCCCTTGGCAACTACCCGCACCGACATAGTGGTATGAGTCCCTTTGGCATCCACAAGACAGAAGAAAAGCAGAGATAGCGTGAGTCCCCTGGCAGCTATACTTATCAGCACAGAACAGATAGAAGAAGTAGCGTGAGACCCCTGGCAGCTACATTTATCCCCAACAGAGCAGAAAAGAGATAGCGTGAGACCCCCGGCAGCTATACTCATCCCCAGCAAAGAAGAAGAGAAGTGGTATGAGTCCCTCCGGCATCTACGAAGAGAAGCAGCAGTAGTGTGAGACCCTTCAGCAACTACCCTGCAAGAAAGAGAAGTGGTATGAGTCCCTCCGGCATCCACGAAGAGAAGCAGCAGTAGTGTGAGACCCTCCGGCAACTACCCTGCATGAGAGAAGTGGTATGAGACCCCTGGAATCCACAGAAGACCCGTTGCAGCATGAGACCCTCCGGCAGCTACAACTCGTCAACAAAGCGATAGCATGAGACCCTCCGGCAGCTACTCGCAAAAGTACCAGTTGCAGCATGAGACCCTCCGGCAGCTACAACCTGGTGAGAAAGAAAGCAACTACCCGATCCCACAGGAAACAACAGGTAAGCACAGCAAAGGTATGAAGATACGTCTCTACCCCTTTCTGGCTTATGAATTTAATTTTGGTATTAATGAACTACGATTTGGCTTGATTCCCTTGTTCAAGGGATACGTAGGAATCCTTTCTCAGAAAGGTCCAGCCATCTTTTCCCCTTCTCACCCTTCTAGCCCTTCACCTTAACCCTAGCCGCTCATTGAGATTGGGTCTTATTTTATCGACAACCCCACTTTTTCCAAAAGTGACGTTCTTGGGGAGCTCTGTAAGTACGCCAATCCAATTCGCAACCTTTTAGATGCATTTTAATATAATAAAATTGCATTTAGGGGCGTTTGGTAAATTCCGGCCTATCCGAGACTTCGGAAACGTTCCATGAGTTTCCCATGAAGGAAGTACCTTTTGGTATATTATTCATGCCAAAGGACCCCTTGGGAATAAAACCCGTTGGACCTTTTGGGTATTTTCCCGGAATGTTCGAGGCGGTTTTGGCGCCAAAGCGGTTGAGCCACCTTGTGTCACGCGACGGCTTGAGGCATGAAAAGTGGACGCGTAAGGTCGTGCGACACACTAAGGCGACCAAGCTGCGGCCTATAAATAAGACCCTCCCCCTCTCAATAAAGATCCGAATTTTAGCCTACTTTGTTACTCTGCGGGAATTTGCGGCGTAACAAACCTCTCCAAACACAAACCTCTCTCTCTCCTACCTTCAACCTACCCAATTCCTCCCTTCCAAACCCAATTCTCAAGCCACACCAATTGAACCCCCTTGCATCAATCCTTCCCGGATCTCGAGGTGAAGAATTGAAGGGTTCTATATCTGACTGGATATAGAATTCGTGGAAGCAACAAGGGTAACGATTCCCTAACTCTCAATCTCTCTCTCTCTCTCTCTTGCTTAATTTCTATTAATTCTAGCATTTAATTTTGTTTGGATTCGATGTCGGATCCTAGCTATACGGATTCTTGAATCCCAATCGCAATCTCTGTTTAATCGAGTAATTCGTGCAATTGAGTTATATTGTTGATTATTTGATTGGATTTGGTGTTTGAACCCCAAGGGGTGTGGATCTACCCATATCCACACTCCCAGGTTGATTTAGTTTCGTTTACGTATTACGTTCGTAATCTAGTTAATTGATTAGATACGTATAGCTTTACGTTGATTACGTGTTCGTATTGTATAGTTTTGCGGATGGCTCATATGTGTCACGCGACAACTTCGTCTCCAAGTGATCCTGTGTCACGCGACACATGTGGTCACTGGTGCGATGTGTCATGCGACATACATGACCCATCTGCAGAGACCCTTTTTCCTTTGTAATCTGTTTTAGATTGTTTGTATCAGGGATGTGGCCTCCCTAAATAATGGGCTCACAATATGTAATTCTCGTTCCATAATTAATAAGATGCATTTAATCACACTTTGTTTATTATCAATATTTGCACACACTTTGGATTTACTTGGATGTTTTTGATTGAAAGACTCGTCTACGGATGAGGCGTGTTGGGTGAACTCTTGGTTCTTCCCAACACGTAACCTGACCTCCGAACTCATGTTTTTCTCTCTAAATAAAGGTTTTCAATGTTTCCTCTTAAAACGGCGTGGCGGCTCCTTCTTTTCATTTAAACCGGGAAACCCAAAATTTTCCGGGGGCGAGCGCACATTCAGATGGCTAGGTTGTGCTTATCCAGTCCTGAGCTATTCGATCTTTCCTCATCTCTGGACATGTTTATGCTGTTTAGCTTGTCGGCTCATTATTTCTCTGGGTACATCGGAGTCTGCCCAGGCACATTGTTGGAGGTTGTCAGGCAACTCAGGGGTGACCGAGGTGTGGACCTTTGTCAAATCCGGTCCGGCCAAGGGGAGATGGACATTGTACCATTGTTGTTGGCTGAGACCTACCATGGTATTGATAGGTTAGCAGGAGGATCAGGCTTCATGGGTGCGAGCATCCCCAGTTTACTGTCTTTGTGGCTTTGAGAGGCTACGCTTGATCATGCCACTTCTAGCGGGTCAAGTTGCCATGCCTTGGGTGACGGGGCAATGCAGAGTTTTGAGAGATGCGGCTGCTGATAACTGGCAGATGAGGTTGGTGCGGTATGGGACTGCTGATCTGAACTTCTGGATTCTGGCGTGGGGGCTACAAACCATGAGAGATATTCAGGATGGGTCAGTGGTAGTCAGGCTACCAGGACTGCAAGTATCTTCTTTCTGCATCCCATCATTGGTGAGTAGACAGTATAGGTACCCTCAGCAGATTATCCGAACTTTGAGGGAGAGGCTGACGACTGATGCTGTGTCGATGGCCATGACCGAGCCCCAGACTGTGCAATTTTTCAGTAGATCCTTTTTGGAGGGTTTCTTTCCCACACGGACACTTCTTCGACAGTCCAGAGGGATTACGTTCTTAACCACAGAGTACTTGATCTGGTATGAGGAGCAACTAGGTCCTGTGCAGTTGGCAATAGAGGCTCGCCGTCGGGAATACTTGGGAGCAAACTACCCAACTAGGTCCTGTGCAGTTGGCAATAGAGGCTCGCCGTCTGGAGAGCTGCTCTGAGGGATGATCCAGAGGTGGTAGCTCGCAGAGAGGCCCTGAGACAAGAGAGGATTGCTAGGGCCGCTTTGAGGGAGACTGGTCTGATCGATCCACCGACACGCATTATACCCGAGCTAGGATGAGCTCAAACCAACTTATTTGACATTCCTAGGCTAAGGACCTCCCGGGGACCGAGGAAAAGGAAGAACAGAGATACGAGTTCGGGAGCGGCAACGAGCTCTTAGACACCTTATCTGGGGAGATAGGAAACTCTTTTGTATTTTTGGGAAAAAAGATTTACTGTATGAAACATGAGTATCCCTTGATTACTTAATGCAGACAAAATAGATGTTAGCGTTTTGAAATTTATTTCCTTTTATTCGCATCAAGTTGTTTGAATCAAAAGCAGGCCGTGCTTGAACTCATCAAAAAGAATATTAACTTAAAATGAACCTTTGAAAAAGCCTTGGAACTGTAATCAAAACACATTTTGGCAGGACTGGAGATTTTGCAGCATTTTAGACCGAACCACGAGTGGTTGCCTACGTTCCCCTTTTGTAAAGAGAACTAAGGGGCTCAGGTCTCCGTAGTTCGACTCAATTAACTTTTGTGTTTAAGAAAGGGGAGATAGAAGGGGGACATGGTGCAACCCTGTTTTTTACTTAGACTGCCCATTTTAGGGTTTTCAGTCTAGTTGGGTATATTCTTTTAGCACCAGGCGCGTCCCTTATTTTCGCATAGACTGCCTTTTGAGAGGTTTTCAGTCTTATCTGGGACAATTTTTATTGCGCCTTTATTTTTTATTTCTTTTTTTTATTTTTTTTCTTATACAGAGGGGGGAAAGACTCGATCAAACATAATACTACCGCAACTTGTCTCCGTTGACGGGGTGCAAAGAACGGGTTGCCATCCAAATCTGTTAGCTGCATCGCTCCTCCGGAGAATATCTTCTTCACTAGAAAAGGTCCGACCCAGACAGGTGCCCATTTTCCCAATGCACTGCTCTGATTTGAGGGCTTCATTTTGAGGACCAGATCACCAACCTTGATGTCCCTGGGTTTCACTCTTTTGTCAAAGGCACAGGCCATTCTCTTCTGATATGCCCGATTGTGCTCCATGGCCTTTAATCTGCGTTCGTCCAACAGTGCCAATTCATTGTACCGGATTTGGAGCCATTCAATCTCATTTACTTCATTCTCGAGCAATACCCTGAGGGATGAAATCTCTAATTCAATAGGCATGACAGCCTCCATTTCGTAAGTCAAGGCATATGGAGTTGCACCGGTAGCAGTTCGAATTGAAGTGCGGTAGCCCCACAATGCTAAATGCAGTTTCTCCGGCCAATCCCGTCCTCGTTCGACCATCTTCTTTATGATTCTCTCAAGGTTCTTATTGGCAGCCTCAACAGCACCATTCGTCTGGGGTCTGTATGGCGAAGACTTGTGGCGCTTGACCCTGTATTCGGTGAGCAGCCGATCAACTTCTCCTTCAAAGTGGGACCCATTGTCAGAGATGATCTCATTCGGGACTCCGTAGCGACAAAATATTTGTTCCTTTATGAAGCGAGCTACCTTCTTAGCTGTGAGCACTTTGTAGGACGCGGCTTCCACCCACTTTGTGAAGTAATCTACCGCAACCAAAACAAATGAATGTCCATTGCTCCCTGATGGAGTTATCTTCCTGATGACATCGATTCCCCACATTGCAAAGGGCCAAGGAGTTGTCATACAATATAGATCATGAGGAGGGATGTGGTTTAGGTTGGAGAGCCGCTGGCATTTGTCACAAGTCCGCACAAACTGAATACAATCAGTCCCCATAGTGATCCAGAAGTAACCCATCCTGTTAATGCTATGCATAAGGGATCGAGCGTTCATGTGAGGTCCGCAGGCACCGTTGTGAACATCTTCCATTACTCTCTGAGCTTTCTCTTTGCTGATACAGAGCAGGAGTGGGCAACCTTCCCTTTTCTTCCATAACTCATTGCCAAGTATGACGTACTGCGCTGATAGCCTTTTCAAAGCTTGCAAAATCTTGGCACGAACACCTTTTAAGTCTTATTCTTTATCAACGGGGAAGGATGCTTCACCATGCTTAAGATACTGGAAGATCTGGTTGTACCATGGCTCATCGATGGTTTCTATCTCTATTTCACAACAATATACAGGATTTTCTCACCTTTCGACCCTGAACGGCTTGATTGACTTTCCCTCTGGTATTTCCACTAAGGATGCCAGAGTAGCTAGTGCGTCGGCAAATCTGTTCTTTTCCCGTGGCAGGAACTGGAATGACACTTCCTTGAACTGGCCAACGAGCTCTGCAATATGAGCATGATACCTCTGGAGACATGGGTCTGTAGTTTTCCATTTGTTGGCAACTTGATTAATTATCAGTTGGGAGTCTCCGAACACTTCCAATTCATCTACATTCCTTTCAAGGGCAGCCTCAAGACCGGCTATGCAAGCTTCATATTCGGCTGCATTGTTGGTAACCTAGAAGTTTAGCTTGATAGCTATGGGGGTATGTATGTCATTCGGGTCTACTAGTACCATCCCGATGCCATTACCCCTTTTGTTCGCTGCACCGTCAAAGAATAGTTGCCACCGGTTGCCATTTTCTATGACAAAAATCCCTTCATCTGGAAACTGAAGATCTGGTCCTCAGGTTTTACGTCTTTGGGAGAGTCGGCAGTGATCGCTAAAGCTTCGTCCTTTAATTGCTTTCTGGATCACATATTTAATATCAAATTCAGCTAGGAAGAAGGTCCATTTTGCTAGTCTGGTGGAAATGCTACCTCTGTCACCCTGAAATAGGTACTTAATCGGGTCCATTTTGGAGACCAGATGTACTGTGTGGGATAGCATGTAGTGCTTTAGCTTTCCGACCACCCAAACCAGAGCTGCACATGTCTTCTCTAGGGCGGAGTAATTCAACTCGCTACCTTGGAATTTGCGGCTGACAAAATATATGGCATTCTCAACCTTGGAGTCCTTCTCTTGCGCCAGCATGGCCCCGATGGCTGTATCTGTGACCGTCAAGTATAGAAGTAGAGGTTTGCTCCCATGAGGTGGACAAAGAATGGGAGGATTAACAAGATAAGCTTTGATTTTCTCGAAAGCTAGCTGACATTCTTCGTTCCAAATCACCTCCTGATTCTTCTTCAGCAATTTGAATATTGGCTCACACATGGAAGTCATCTGGTTGACAAATCGGCTGATGTACTGTAGACGGCCCATGAAACCCTTTACCTCGAAGACAGTTCTGGGTGGCTTCATCTCAACAATTGCCTTGACCTTTCTAGGATCTACCTCGATGTCGCGCTCTGTGACCATATATCCTAAGACCTTACCACGGATAACCCCGAAAGTGCACTTGGCTGGATTTAATCTCATGGAGTGCTCCCGAAGTCTATTGAAGAACTTCCTTAGATCAGTGAAGTTCTTTCCATCTGACCCCTTTGAATGAATAATCATATCATCAGCGTACACTTCAATCTCTTTATGGATCATGTCGTGGAATAAGGTAGTGACGGCCCTCTGGTAGGTAGCCCCAGCATTCTTCAACCCAAATGGCATCACTGTGTAGCAATAAGTGCCTCAAGGAGTGGTAAATGATGTCTTTTCCTGATCTTCCTCGGCCATTTTAATCTGATTATAGCCTGCAAAGCCGTCGACGAAGGATTTGACTTCATAATTTGTTGTCGCATCCACAAGCATGTCAATGTTCTGCAGGGGGAAGTCATCTTTGGCACTAGCCTTGTTAAGGTCCCGGAAGTCTACACAAACCCGTACCTTTCCATTTTCTTTTGTGACCGTTGCGATGTTTGCCAGCCAAGTCGGATATTCGATCACCTTGATAAAGCCCACCCGTAGGAGTTTCTCAATCTCTTCCTTGACCTGTAAGGAGTACTAGGGCTTTATCCGCCTCAGTTTCTGCTTGATCGGCTTGATCTCTGGATCCAGGGGTATCCGGTGCTCTACAATAGATGTATCTAACCTGGGCATGTCTTTGTAGGACCAGGGAAAGATGTCTAAAAACTCTTTGAGTAGCTCGATCAGGGTATCCCGTTCAACTCCGGAGAAGAAGCTGCCAATTTGCGTTTCTTTAGGTTCTTCAGCTGTTCCCAGGTTCACCGTTGTCAATATCTCGTCGGCAGCTTGGGCCCGGCTTTCCTTTTGCTCGCAAACCTGCTTTGAATTATTTTCTAAAATTTGTTCATCTATTAAGTCTACATTATCTTCAATTGAATCTGGCTTAATTATTTTTAAATCTTGATGATTATTTTTGGTTAAGCGTTCAATTGTTAGATTTTCAATCACGGGATACTCAGAAAGATCGACCATTTTATTCAGAGCGAATGGGAAAACAGTGTCTACAACACGACGACTGTCTTCCGTCGTGAGGACTTCAGACTGATCAGAGGACTCAAACTCAATTACAAGGGATTCAGGGGAACGACTCAAGACATGAGGGACAAACTTAGACGCAGAGGGACTGGGACGAGGCCTGAGCCCAAGTTTCTTGATCATAGTCTCCCTGTCAGCGACCGGTCCTTGAAATGAAGTCTAGTTCTGCAACAGCCTCTCTGCAACTGTGTCCAGAATGTTCGGGTCTACAACTAGCCCTTTCTCAAATTCCAGCATAGACACTACCTCATCATCTGAAGAAAAGTCAATCAAATCCTGGGGATCCTTTGTAACAATAACTTTTTCTGCCGGTATCTCCTCTGTAAACACACCGTTCTCAGGCTCTGACAGCCCCTGATCTTCGAATAGATTTGTCAAGTCACCATCCATGTCTACAGGGTCTGCACCGCGGATCTAGTGTATGACGGGCTCATCCAGAGCAAGCTTCTCAAACTGGTTGACATAATCGGGCCCCCAAAAATGGTAGATGTTCTCATATGTAGCAGTAGCACCTGGCCTTTTGGGCATACTGACGAGCATTTCCTTCACTGGGTTCTGACTGTTGGCAAACCTTCAAATTGTTCTCATCCTCTCTTTTGCTTGACTCAGCTTCAGCTCCGGGCAAACGAACATTTCCCCATCCACCTTGACAAAGTGCCTGTTTAGAGTCCAGCTATAAGGGCGCATGTCAGGCCTTTTGTATCTCCTGCCGGCAGCTAAGGTCATCCTTTCTTTGAGCGCTTCGGCCTTATCATATGCTCTGTCCTCTCCAGTCACAACATACCCCAGGCCTCGTCTTTTTCTCTTGGGTTCCGGCATCACAAGCTTACACGGTCCCTGTTGTCGCTTTCCTAGCCCCAGGCCAGGGATGTAGCTCATGCCTCTCATCATTTTTCAGTACCGGGGGAATTTTTTCTGAAGAAGTTGTTAAATCGATAGTGCAGACTTGCCCTTTAGGCTTTTCGATCGTGAAACCACTGAGCATCAGGCTCTCTTGGTCAAGCTTGATTTCCATCACTGACATGGTATTGGTGTTGGTCTCCCCGATAGTGACACTATCCACGTAAATGGTTGCAAAACCACATCTTGCACAAACTTTAAACAATGGTGGAGAGTGGAGGCTACCGCTCCAATTTCATGTTTCCATGGCCGCCCCAATAATGCCGAGAACGTGACAGGAATGTCGATGACCTGGAATTCTACTGCCATCTCCTTACTCCCAAATAACAGATTCAAAGAGATAATCCCCAACACTGCTCTGGATGTCGAATCGTAGGCTTTTATAGTCTGGCTGGATGGCTTAAGGCTCTGCGCGTCAATGTCTAGCATACTCATCATCTTGGCAGGAAGCACGTTCATTGCCGACCCATTGTCCACCAACACATGGGGGATTCGACGCCCCTCCAAGGGTACAGTAATGTGCAGAGATTCATTATGCTTTGAACCGTAAGAAGGCAAGTCCAGGTCTGTAAAAGTGATGATGTTCCCATACTGTGCAGTTCCGATCAATTGACAGGCCTCATCAGGAGTGGCATTGACAGACACCTTGGTTTTGGACAGAGCCTCTTCCAACTTTAGTTTGTGGGGGTAGGAGGATATAAGCAGAGACCATAAAGAGATATCAGCTTGGGTTCTCTTCAACTGCGTCAGAATCGGGTCCTCTTGGACTTCTTCCTTTTTGGCTGATCTGTAAGGATCCCGAGAGGCTTGGGGATTCGAAATCGCAACTCCTTTGCCTTTCCCGGATGGATCAGTACTATCCATTCCCAACATTCTTCCCGACCGTGTCAAAAAATTAACCTCTTGATCATTCTCAACCACAAAATTTTTACTGGCCTCTTTGAGTTCAGCTTGTATAAGCGGAGCAGGGCGAGTGCTGTATAGCCATGCTGTCTGTCTTATCTCATTCACGGACAATGGTGTCTCCAAGTTAGCTGCTATCCTGAGCTCCTCTAAAGAGATTTAGGACTCTCTGGGAACCATAGAGGATATAGCGTTGATGACCAAACGCTCTTCATATTCATCGTAGTCAGCAGCATTATTTAAATCATACAAATCATCAAGATACAAGACATAGCAAAAGTTATCTTTCATTTCATTGGAACAAGGATTTACATCAGTCACAACCTCATTACAATCACAACTAGCTTTTCCATCTACAGACTCTCCAAACTCTATTACATTCACGAAATAATCTTGATCGAAATCGATGAGATTCACATTGTTACTGGGCAGGGGGTTGTTGACGATATTAGGGTGAGGAGACTTTTCGATCTTCTTCTCATCCACGAGGCCTTGGATAATCTTCTTGAGGGTTACGCAAGTGTTGGTGGTGTGCCCTGGGAACTGATGGAACCTGCAGTATTTACTGGTGTCTAGGACAGGGCTGTAGTTGTCCAGCAGCCTAAGCATGCCGGTCCAAAACAAGCCATTGAAGATTTCTTCCGTAGATATACCCTAATCATCAAACCTCGGTTGCGGCTTGGTTTGGAATCTCCCTCCATTCTGTACATTGCCACCTCCCCTTTGCAGGTTGTTAATGCTGTTATCCTTAACCATTTCTCTTCCCTTTGGCGCCATAGCAGAAACTGGGTTAGGTGCCCGGTACCGGAATCCTCCACTTCCGCTACTACCGCTAGCATTCACACCTGGGGTTTGGTTAAAAAGCCTGTTCTCGCTGCGAGCGCCCATTCCGACCATCTCTCTGAGATCTGTATACCAACCCTTTCCAATGGCCTCCCTTAACACCGGTTTCACGCACGACAGGAATATATCTTTCTGATCTTGAAGGGGGATTGGCTCTGATAGCTCGTTAAGCTTGGCATTCCACCTCTTATAAAACTCCGTGATCGACTCATCATTCTTCTGAATTGTGCCCACTAGATCGTCTCGGGTAGTACGCCACTCTAGGTTACCCCGGTATTTCTCCAAGAAAGTCTCGGTGATCTGGCTCCAGGTGGAGCGGCATTCTTGCTTCAAGGCCAAAAACCAAGTGAGTGCCGGACCTTTCAAAGTTAGATGAAAATGAGATGCCATAAACTCAGGGGTGCAACCCATCACCCCCATTGTCATTACGTAGGTATCCACATTAGTCTTTGGGCAGGCAGTACCATCAAAATCCATCTTTGGCATCTTGAACTTATGAGGAAGAGGTGTCACTTGAGATGGGTCAACCACCTTGAGGCCACTGGAACCCACAGTCAATCTATCGATTTGCTGTTGCATTTGCTTCAATAAAGCTGTCACTTCCGGAGTCAAACCCGGGATCTGGGAAATAGCAGGAGCCACAGTTGAAGATGGCACAGGAAATTCTGAAGCAGATCTAATGGGCAAGGCAGCCGAAGGAAGACCAAGAGTACTGGGGATGCTGATGTTGCTATCCAATAGACTAACTGAGCTGGGAATCCTATTCCCGTACATGTCATATCCATTAAACTGAACACTGGGATTCTGGGGACCAAACTGCACTGATTGACCTCCAAACTGACCATGGGCAGGAAATCCGGTACTGATTCATGGAGCTGAATACGGGGTGGAACCATACAGATGCTGGATGAGAGGAGAACACACTACGGGCTGAGAGAAGTTGCTCTGGAACTGGGACTGAGGATACTACGGGATACTGTCCTGACAAATCTGGTTTCCTGACAGACGGTACTGGTTAGATTGCTGCTGATTGGGCTGAACATACTGATAACTATCTGAATACATGCTGAACTGGGGTTGGGAATAGCCTCCTTGAAACTGAGATCCGTACTGAGCTTGCGGCACTGGAGCATTGGGAGCTGGAGAGGAAGTGAGATCAAAGAAGTTTGATGGTTGGCCACCGCTTTTGCTGAAACCCTGCTGAGCCACTTGACTATGAGTCTGAGAGACTGGGAGAGGAACCCTTCCTTGGGTATTCGTGGCTATTTCTGGAGATGGCATCCGATCTGGGCGAGGAGCATAACTTACGAGAGGAGGCATAGCATTGTAGTTGAATTGAGAAGGTTGGATAGGAGAAGCAGATCCCACACCGTTATTACCGTCCTCAGTGATTTCTTCGTAAGAACCGTCCTCTCGGTGGAGTAATGCGATTCCCTTGGCTCTCATGGCCTCGACAAAATGGGCATGGGCTTCCTCCTCTCGGGCCTTGGCATTCTGAGCCAACAAGCGGGCCTCACGTTCCCTGGCCAAAGCGGCTTCCAAAGTTATCCTCAACTCTTCTGCAGACATGTCATTCAAACCCGATTGACCCATCAAAACCGAACCTCCAGTAGACTGAGCATCAAACACATCACCATTTCCGGCCATATCTGATTCTGAGCTGACTGAAACTCTCGAAACTGCTTGAACTTCTCCAATAACATGAACCAAACGAGCTCCTGGAACAAATGAGCGGGTCCAACTCGCAGTAGCTGCAGGGGTAGATACGGGTTTATAAGGTAGTGAAGGGAGATTTTGAGGAAATACGGGAGAGGGAAAGGAAACGAGGGACACACTCGCGCAAACAAGTTATTTATCTTCAAGTATAAATCGGTATCTTAAATCCTAAATACGGTTGGGAAAGGAGAAGCCTTTATTCACGCAAACTATACCTTGGGGAAACCTAAGGATGCAACATTCGAATCACACTTAATGCTTTGCATTGAAACTTATAATAGATAATGATACCTAACCAAAACCTAACACCATATGGGACGGAGAGGTTGTCCAAATTTCTGGGGAAATTTGGGCAGCATAACGGGTATTCTTGAAGAATTTCAAAGAAAAATCCGGCATGACCTCTCGTCGGTGCAGGTTGACAATGTGGCATGATCTCTCATTAGAACACGCCACGAGAGTGACGTGTCCCCACGTGAAACCATGTTGCATTGGCAACATGCCCACGAGGTGTAAGGTTTTGGGAAAGGTATAAGGACCTATTGTAAGTCTCAAAACAATTCATTTTGGTGTGATTAAAAACGTTGTATCAAAACCAACTGTGGGTAAGGTTTAAGTGTGGTGCCACCTATAACGCGCTAGGGGGATAGGTTTGATATTAGGCGCTCAAGCGTAGGCGACATACATCACCGTCCGCATTGCCGTCAATCGCACCCGAGGGCTCTAAATCTATGTGGTGTAGTGTGCGGATGACTATGTTCTTTTATTTTGAAAAAAAACATAAAATTTTTATTTATTTATTTCCAATTTAATTTTAAAGGAAAACAAAAGAAAACACACACACACTCTCACAAGAAAAAAGGGAACAACAATCAACTGAGCTATTTTTTATTCAAGGGACTGCCCTCAAACCAGCTTCTGAAGACATGTTCAGTGACCATTCCTGTCGCGTGACACAGGATAGCATGGGACATAGCTGTCGCACGACTAAAGTGGTCACTGAACCAAAACCCCTGCAAAATGAAATCAGCCCCTGCTTCTCCATGGCAAGGGACAAAGCATAATAGCACAACACAACAAAATGGCCACAAAATACATACAAGAGGCTCACAAGTCTCATAATCAATAAAACGCATGTACTACAAGAGATCGTCAATGATACACACAAGAATGGATATGTTGGATGTTTAATCGAATGAAAGTTTGACCCTCTTAATTTTTGAAAAATAGTTTTTCAAAAGTGTAGTCCCCAGCAGAGTCGCCACTGAATGTGCGCTCGCCACGAAATTTTTGTTTAATTTCAAATGATGAAAAAAGAAAAGGAGTCGCCACGCCATGTTTTAGAGGTACACTTTGAAAAACCTTTGAGAGAAAATGGGTCCGGGGGTCAGGTTACGTGTTGGGAAGAACCGAGAGTTCACCCAACACGCCTCATCCGTGGACGAGTCTTTCTAACTAAACATCCAATTAATCCATAAACGGGTGCAAACATTGATAATGAACAAATGTAGCAAACATGAATTTTATTGATATGAACTTGGAAACTTACAACTTGTGAGCCATTTATTCAGGGAGGCCACATCCCATACAACAGATCAATACAGATTACAAGGGAAAATGGTTTCTGCAAATGGACATAGAGTGTCGCGTGACACAGAGTATGCCTGGCTTGATGTGTCGCGTGAAACAGGATCTAACCAGTCACAATGTGTCGCGTGACATATAGTGTCCATCTGCAGAGACCTACAGATTCGAACATAGCAACACTAATAATCAAAACAGATCTAATTAACCAATCAGTTAAGCTTCAAAATACACAATTAATACGATTCAACTAAGGGGGTGTGGATATGGGGAGATCCACACTCCCTTGGGATCTAAACACCAATTTCAACAATGATCAAGCAATAAACAACCAATTATCCAAAACAACTATGTTAAACAGAGAGATTGCGATTGGGATTTAGTAATCAAGACGGATGGAGTCTGATTACTGAATCCAAGGAAGATAAAACAATAGAATTAGAAAAGTAACAAGGTAGAAGAGAGAGGAGGAAGGGAATTGAGGGTGTTACCCTTGTTGATTCCACGAATTCTATACCAAGTTAGGTACAGAACCCTTCTACAACAGCTTCTGGTCCTAGTGAACTTGAGAGGATTGGTTGATGGTGGATCTAAGAGGTGATGGAGGAAGTGGGTTGAATTGGGGGAATTGGAGGTGAATTGGGATGAGAGAGAGAGAAGTGTGTGTTTAGTATGTGTGTTACGCTGCAATTTTGGCAGAGTAACAGTGTGTGAAGTTGGAATCCATTTCTAAGAGGGGTAGGGTCTTATTTATAGGCTGCAGTTGATGGTCACAGTGTGTCGTACGACCTTCTGTAACCATTTTCAAAGCCTCGACTTGTCGTGTGACACAAGGTGTCACCAACTGCTTTTGGCACCAAAACCAGTTTCTGGAATATTTAGGGATAAATACCCAAAAGGTCCAAAAAGGTTTATTCCCGACAGGTCCTTTAGTACGAGCAAAGTACCAAAAGGTACTTCCTTCACAAGAAACTTATGGGATGTTTCCGGAAGTCTCGGGATAGATCGAGAATTTACCAAAACGCCCCTTAATACAATTTTATCGCATTAAAATGCACCTAAAAGGGTAGCGAATTGGATTGGCGTACTTACAGGTAGCTGTTGGATTGCTGTTCAGGGGATGGTCTTTGTTGGCGATTGACTGACTTTGGGAGCATTTGTCGGGTAGGACATGAACATTGCTTGTTAGATTACCATAAAAAGCAGATTTTGCTGACGATTTGGCGATGGGGCCGATGATCTTGATGAGCATTACTGGGAGACTGCTAGATTTGAATTCTTTGTCTCGATTTTGGTTGAGGGACAGTCCTCGAGATTCAATTGTGCTCTGTTGATTATTGTACCTGCGGGGGAAAGTTGCAAAGTATGCCACATGGGTTGAAGTTTAAAACAGCAAACCACAGGGGTGGTTTTGAAAAATATGACCATGGGGCCATTATGTCGCACGACGTTTTAAAGCAAGTGAACAGGTCCCTTTAAAAACACTGAACAGTCGCCATTTTGAAAATCACATGGTTGAGAGGGAGACGAACAACTTGAGAGAAAAATGATGCTAAGCACGAATCGATTGGAAAATTAGGAGAAATCAAGGGTTTAATTCGGACTCTCTTGGAACAATGCCTCCAAGGATGCGCCCCACGAAGAAAGCTCCCCAACATGTTGAGTTAGCTACTCATCGAAAGGGGATTCAGCGAAATCAGCGGCCATTTATCCCGCAAGCTGTGAGGGGAGAGTTCTACCCTCAGCTTAAGGAACACACGTCGGCTACCGAGAAAAAATCCACGGTATTTTCCTGTAACCCTTTCTTTTATTGGGATTAAATTTGAAATTGAATTTTTATGTCAAAAAGGGTTAGCAAAGATGATGAATGCATGAATTCAACTAGGAAAAGATGATGAATGCATGCTCTATGATTTGAACTACTTTTGTTTGAAAAAAAAGCAAGACAGATTCAATATGAAAAATGACTCCTTTTTTTTATGTAAATTGGACAAGTATGAACATTGATTGACATGCTTTTAAGGAGAGAATGTGATATTCATACCTGCTCTGTGTTTACCTGCAGGGATTATGTACCCGGGGCTCTCCGGAGGTGATTGGTAGATTGTGGGACCGTTTACCCGATAGCCAGGAGCTGATTCATTCGCCCAAGGGCCTGATTTATATTGCTGGGTTGGGACAGTTCTTTGAGATGGCGAAAGCCATCGGAGATACCCAGAGGAGTGTTGAGTTGATGAGAGCATTCCAGGAGTTCTGGTGGGTGACTACCCATTCTTTCCATTTTTCTTGGGGCGAGGCTACAGTCACGCCATATGATTTCACAGTCATCACCGGATTGCCTTTCACTGCGGAGCCTCTCTATCTTGATGAGCCCGTGCTTGTTGCTTACCCCCAACCTCTTACTGATGCAGATTTTATGGGGTTGCTTGGTTTTGTTCCCGAAGACAAGAAGGGGAATGGATATGATCTGGGTGAGCTCCATGGTCATATTGGGGAGCAGAGCAAGGACTATCATGCGATCTTTGATAATTTTGAGGAGAGCCGGCTGAGAGCCGAGAGGTTAGTGAGGGCCTTTATATGGGTAGGCCTGTCTGACATGCTATTTGTCAACAGTGCATCTCTTGCCCTGATTTTACTATTGGAGCTTTTGAGGACCTGGGATGCTGTCGGGACCCGATCTTGGGGTGAGGCCGGCCTAGTTGAGATGTACTTGGCTCTTGACGATATCAGCAGGGGGAAGGCGATGACCTTCAACTGCTGTCACATGGAATTTGAGGTAATTCTCATCTTGGCTTCGTCTTTTTGACATACTTCCTTCTGTCATTCATTACTGTTATATCACCTGTTTTGATATTTTCTTTCAGGCCTGGGCTTATGAGATTTTTAGCTGTTATGCCTGGCGGATCCAGGATGACTTTCCTGCTACCACCTTTCCTGCTCTGAGGTGGTGGGTGAAGGATGCGAGGAAGAAGACTAGGACAGCTGATTCGAGGGGCTGAGTGACAACTTCTTATGAGGACACGCTAGTATGCTTGAGAGGGACTCCTAGAGCCTGAGTTTATTCCTCTGGGCTGGCAGATACGACGACCAGGATCTGGGTTATGCTATGCACTTGACAGAGTGCCGCAAGCTACTAGTTGGCTTGTCCGGGGATGCTTTGTATCTGGGAGAGAGATTTTATAGGCAGCACGGTCCGGATAGGATTTCTCAGGTTCCAGTTGACCCTTCGAGGGACACGTGGTTTCCCCGTAAACTGGAGGATTTGATTACCTTGATCCAGGGTGATGGTGCATACAGCCATGTTGTGGAGGGAGGTGATTATGCTGCGTATGTCAGAGAGAGATTATGGTCACCTTGTTGGGTTTCGAGGGTCCATGCGCAGCGGAATAATGCAATAACTCGAAAAACCCAAAGCCCTAGAATCCGTTCTAGACGATTAATTAAGAAAGATGAAATAGAAATACCAACCTTGAGTGCTTTTGTCGTTGATAAACGTGACCCAACTCCAGATTGACGATCTTGCGAATCCTTGATGAACGATTGTTGAATCACGAACAAAAGATCTTGAAGAGCGAAGATCCTCTATGAGTATCCACGCGATGAACAAACCCTAGAACTCTTCTAGGAGGATTGCTAGATCCCTCGATTGAAACTCCTTTCAATCTATGATATATTACGGAATTGGTGTGATGATTTCAATTCACAATTGAAAAACCTCTCAATTTTGTGTTTCTCTAAACTCAAAATTCGTCACTTGGCTGCTAGGGTTGAAGAGGGATAGTATTTATACGTTATAAATATTATACCCTAATTAAAAAACCCTAACTGAAATGGTTTCTGCAGAATTCGGCACATGGGCGGTCGCCCACCAAGGTATGGGTGGTCGCCCATGAGTACAGTGCATAATCCCATCCTTCGAAACCTCATATGGGCGGTCGCACACAAGGTCATGGGCGGTCGCCCATGAGCACAGTCTCATATTCCTTATTCGAAATCATACATGGGCGGTCGCCCACACAGGGCTGGGCGGTCGCCCATAAGCACAGTGACTGATGCCCAATTTCGAACAACAATGAGCGGTGGCCCATATCATTTGAGCGATCGCCCAAGCCAACATTTGACTTGTGGGCGGTCTCCCATGGTACACCTGTGCGGTCGCCCACATGCCCAGATTCCATAATCTTCATTTTTGAGAATTCGTTCGATGCGTGTGACCCCATAGGACTATACTATGTTGGCAATGAGTCCGATCACATCGATCCTCATAAGACATGAGCGGACTCTAGCAAGCCATCATGCCTACCCAAATAGTATAATATCAAGTTCGATTTTCCTACATAGAACATATCACAATCCCATTGTCACACGATGTTATATTGAACATGAGTCATGGTCCACGTCAACTCATATTGTTCAATGCTTTCTCGTTACCAAGTAAATTGATTAATCGAATGATATTAATCACATTAATTCATTCGGGCATGGCCATGCACTACATCAATCTTACTTACCAGTGGCCTAGCAAACATCTCTCTTTACGAGGGACAATTTTCCATCTTGACTTATCATTCTTCCCAACAAGAATCATACCATGCCAATGATAGCCCTTATTGTCATCCGTTTAAAGACAACGTTAAACTATATCAAACATGATATTCATCGAGCGGAAGACGATGATAATCTCAGGTCAAAGGATATCAATGATATAACTATATGAGATTTATTTATGACATATGACCATGACATAAATCTCATAATGGGTCAAGTCCAGTACCTTGTTCTCTAACAAGTACCCATGAATCTAATGTGCATCTCCATGCATATAATCATCACATGATTATCCATTAGACTTCATACTAGTGCTTCATAAGTACTAGGGACACGATTATTATAACTAAACATGCAAACACATATAATAATCAAAGAAATAATCTCTTATATAAATAAACAATGACATTACATAAAGGTCTATCTCTATAGGCCTAGGGCACTAACACCTACAGTCTCCCACTTGCACTAGGCCCAATCATTCATGTATCTTATACCCATGGACCTAACATGACCATCATGTTTAGCTTGTGGTAAAGGCTTGGTGAGAGGGTCCGAGATGTTGTCATCCGTTGGTACCTTGCATATCTTGACGTCCTCCCTTTCACAGATTTCTCTAATGAGGTGGAAACGTCTCAAAATGTGTTTGGATCGCTGATGTGACCTTGGTTCTTTTGCTTGGGCAATAGCACCATTATTGTCACAATAAAGCTCTATCGGGTTAGTGATACTCGGAACGACTTCTAAGTCACTAACGAACTTCTTGATCCAAACCGCCTCCTTAGCCGCATCCGTCTTGCTATGTAGTAGGCTTCAGTTGTAGAATCAGCAACAGTACTTTGTTTGGAACTCTTCCAACAAACAGCACCTCCATTTAGCATAAACACAAACCCAGACTGCGATCTATAGTCATCTTTGTCGGTTTGGAAGCTTGCATCTGTGTAACCCTTTACAACCAGATCATCTTCCATTCCTCCAAATACTAAGAATACATCCTTAGTTCTTCTCAAGTACTTAAGGATATTCTTGACTGCTATCTAATGGTTCTCACCAGGATCAGATTGGTATCTACTCGTTGCGCTTAGAGCATACGAGACATCAGGTCTGGTACACAACATGGCATACATGATAGACCCAATTGCCGAAGCATATGGAATATCATTCATCCTCTTTCGCTCATCATTTGTCTTAGGACAATGAATCTTGCTAAGAGTAATGCCATGTCCCATTGGCAAGTTCCCTCTCTTAGAATTTTCCATGCGGAATCTTCTAAGGACCTTGTCAATATATGTACTCTGACTCAAACCAATCATCCTTCTTGATCTATCTCTATAGATCTTGATACCAAGGATATAAGCCGCTTCACCCATATCTTTCATTGAAAAACAATTTCGTAACCAAGACTTAACAGTCTCAAGTGCAGGAACATTGTTTCCAATGTGCAATATGTCATCGACATATAACACCAGAAATAGAACTATGCTCCCACTTATTTTCTTGTATACACAAGGTTCATCTTCGTTTTTGATGAAGCCAAACTCTTTGACTGATTCATCAAAACGTAGATTCCGACTCAGGAAGCTTGCTTCAATCCATAAATGGATCTTTGCAACTTACACACTTTATTAGAATTCTTTGGATCGACAAACCCTTCAGGCTGTATCATGTATACATCCTCAAGTAGGTTTCCGTTAAGAAACGCTGTTTTGACGTCCATTTGCCATATCTCATAGTCGTAATATGCGGCTATGGCAATTAGGATTCTAATAGACTTAAGCATTGCTACGGGCGAAAAGTTTTCATCATAGTCAATGCCATGAATCTGCCTATACCCCTTAGCAACAAGCCTAGCCTTATAAGTATGTACCTTCCCATCCACGTCGGTTTTCTTTTTGAAAACCCACTTGCACCCTATGGTTTTTACACCTTCGGGTGGATCAATCAAGTTCCAAACTTGATTATCGTACATGGATTTTATCTCGGATTCCATGGCTCCTAGCCACTTGTCCGAATCAGGAGTGGACATCGCCTCTTGATAGGAAGTAGGTTCATCATTCTCAATGATTTATACTTCATTACTTTCCGTCATGAGAAATCCATATCTCTCAGGTTCGGATCGTATCCTATCCGATCTGCGAAGAACTTGAGTATCTTGAACCGGTTCCACAACAGCTTGTGAATTTGGTTCCGTCTCTACTATTGGCTCTATGTCATTTTCAGGTTCTTGAATTTCTTCAAGATCAATTTTACTCCCACTAGTTTCTTTAGAGAGAAACTCTTTCTCTAGAAAGACACCGTGTCGAGCAACAAACACTTTGTTCTCGGATCGGTTGTAAAATTGATATCCTTTCGTTTCCTTAGGATAACCAACGAAAATACATTTATCAGATCTAGGTGCAAGTTTATGTTCAGAAACCAATTTCTTTACATAAGCCTCACATCCCCAAATCTTCATGAAAGATAAGCTAGGCTTTCTTCCATGCCACATCTCATGTGGGGTTTTAGGAGCCGATTTAGTAGGGACCTTATTAAGTGTGAAAGCAGCTATATCCAGTGCATATCCCCAAAAGGAAATAGGAAGGTTAACTTGACTCATCATCGATCGAACCATATCCAATAGAGTTCGATTTCTCCTCTCAGACACACCATTCCATTGTGGTGTTCCGGGTGGAGTAAGTTCTGAAACAATTCCACAACTTTTAAGATGATCGTCAAATTCTTGGCTCAAATATTCACCACCTCGATCGGATTGAAGTGTTTTAATAGTTTTGCCAAGTTGATTTTGTACTTCACTTTGAAATATTCTAAATATCTCAAATGCTTCACTTTTGTACTTCATCAGATAGACATAGCCATATCTTGATAAGTCATCAGTGAACGTTATGAAGTACCGAAATCCTCCCCTAGCAATGCTATTCATTGGTCCACATACATCAGTATGTACGAGAGCCAACAAATCACTAGCCCTTTCACTACTCTTAGAGAAAGGTGCCTTAGTCATCTTGCCCAATAAACAAGATTCGCAAACATCATATGATTCATAATCATATGAGTCTAAATATCCATCTTTATGGAGTTTAGAGATGCGTTTCTCGTTTATGTGCCCAAGACAACAATGCCATTTATATGTGTCATTCACATTATTTGGTTTGGATTTCTTATTTACATGATAGATATTATCAACATTATTTTCAACATCCAAGACATAAAGGCCATTAAAAGAATGAGCAATACAATAAAGTACATCATTCAAATAAATGGAAAATTTCTTATTCGCAATAAGAAAATTGTAACCCTCGTTGTCTAAACAAGAAATGGAAATAATGTTTCTGCTCAAATCCGGAACATAATAACAGTTATTCAAAACTAAAATTAATCCGCTAGGTAAAGTGACTTCGTAAGTCCCTACGGCCAATGCAGCAACTCTTGCTCCATTTCCAACCCGTAGATCTACTTCACCCTCTTTGAGCGACCTTCTATTCTTTAGTCCCTGCACATTTAGGCAAATGTGAGATCCACATCCGGTATCTAATACCCAAGAACTAGAGGTAGAAAGTAAAATATCTATCACATAGATACCTGAAGTCATGGCAATCTCATTGCCCTTCTTCTTCAGTCCTTCCTGATAAAGCTTGCATTTACGCCTCCAATGCCCAGTTTCCTTGCAATGGTAGCACACTGCATCCTTTTGGGATTTGGGTTTAGGCTTCTCAGCAACGGTAACCTTTGCCTCCGGTTTAGCAACTTTTGCTTTAACCTTGGGTTTGAACCCCTTTCCTTTATTCACCATCAACACTTGATTGGTTTTCTTGGTAATATTGTTCTCTGCATTCTTTAGCATCCCATGCAATTCAGACAGAGATTTATTCATCCCATTCATGTTATAATTCAAAACAAACTGATTATAACTTTCAGGGAGTGAATGCAATATCATATCCGTAGCCAGCTCTAACTGGATAGGATATCCAAGCCTCTCAAGGTGTTCGAGGTGACCCTTCATTTTCAACATATGAGGCCCAACAGGTTGTCCTTCAATCATCTTGCATGAATGAAGAGCCTTCATAGTGTCAAACCTTTCCTGACGTGCTTGCAACTGGAACATTTCCTTCAAATGATTTCCCAAATCATAGGCTTCCATGTATACAAGGTCCTTCTGAAGGGCCTTACACATGGTAGCAAGCATCAAGCAACCAGCATCAATAGAATCATCCACATGCTTCTTATGTTGGTCCTTTTCAGCTTTAGTTGCATTAGCCGCAGGCTCGGGTGGAACGGGTCCATCAAGAATGTACAACTTCCTTTCTTGTTTAGATCCAATCCACATAGTTGTTGCCATTCTCCTCTAACTTGTCCTTCTCAAGGACTGATCGCAGTGACATGTTTTGATTAGTGTTTACAGCCATTGATCTACAAAGATATGCAACATATAAGTACCAATTCATTTAAAAGATTAATTAACGTATTTCACAAATACTCCCACTAAATTATATAACCTTCTTATACAAACATGCATAATATAATTTAATATGCTAAGACCCAACTTTAATTTAATTTCAAGTCGGCTATGGCACGACTGCTCAAAATTAAACTAAAAAGGTAAATAACATTTATCAATCATATCTATATATGACTCTTAGATCATTATGAGATTATAGACATCATATGTCACATGTTTCAATCTCATCTTATGCCTTAGGCCCAAAACTGTTTTGATAGCCTAATTGAGTTCAACCATGTTAAATATATAGCAATCACTGTTTGCTCATCTTGATCATACAAAGATAGAATCAATGTACCTCGCTGTGGCATAGCCTACATGAAACTATCCGTGTACTCACAAGTGTTTAAACATGGGTGGCATAAAATAAACTCAAATTACAAAGAAGGTTCAATTTTCATGTGTTATCAATTAACATGCCAAGGTTGATTCATGAAAACTATATGAGCATAATTATGAACATGGAATGATGCAACACAAATCACATTTGATCAGTAATTACTAGTACGCGGCCACGTGCTCCAAATTTATCCCACACTTCCATCAAAGTGCCTGTGGGGAAGGTTTTGGTGTCCAGCCAATATACTAAGTAATACTTCACAAATATCCTAGATTAATCACATTAATCATATTAATGAAATTGACATCCCATAATCTAGATTAATCATATTAATCATATATTTCAATTTCATAATCATGGTATATCATTATATACAATTACTTCACAAGCAAAACTCATACAATTTCACATTCTAGATCATGTACATCATGAAAATTAACATAATCACATTATCTAATTATCATGATTTTCTAATATAAACATCATGAACGGGGCTCTGATACCACTGTTGGGTTTCGAGGGTCCATGCGCAGCGGAATAATGCAATAACTCGAAAAACCCAAAGCCCTAGAATCCGTTCTAGATGATTAATTAAGAAAGATGAAATAGAAATACCAACCTTGAGTGCTTTTGTCGTTGATAAACGTGACCCAACTCCAGATTGACGATCTTGCGAATCCTTGATGAACGATTGTTGAATCACGAACAAAAGATCTTGAAGAGCGAAGATCCTCTATGAGTATCCACGCGATGAACGAACCCTAGAACTCTTCTAGGAGGATTGCTAGATCCCTCGATTGAAACTCCTTTCAATCTATGATATATTATGGAATTGGTGTGATGATTTCAATTCACAATTGAAAAACCTCTCAATTTTGTGTTTCTCTAAACTCAAAATTCGTCACTTGGCTGCTAGGGTTGAAGAGGGATAGTATTTATACATTATAAATATTATACCCTAATTAAAAAACCCTAACTGAAACGGTTTCTGCAGAATTCGGCACATGGGCGGTCGCCCACCAAGGCATGGGCGGTCGCCCATGAGTACAGTGCATAATCCCATCCTTCGAAACCTCATATGGGCGGTCGCACACAAGGTCATGGGCGGTCGCCCATGAGCACAGTCTCATATTCCTTATTCGAAATCATACATGAGCGGTCGCCCATACAGGGCTGGGCGGTCGCCCATAAGCACAGTGACTGATGCCCAATTTCAAACAACAATGAGCGGTGGCCCATATCATTTGAGCGATCGCCCAAGCCAACATTTGACTTGTGGGCGGTCGCCCATGGTACACCTGTGCGGTCGCCCACATGCCCAGATTCCATAATCTTCATTTTTGACACTTCGTTCGATGCGTGTGACCCCATAGGACTATACTATGTTGGTAATGAGTCCGATCACATCGTTCCTCATAAGACATGAGCGGACTCTAGCAAGCCATCATGCCTACCTAAATAGTATAATATCAAGTTCAATTTTCCTACATAGAACATATCACAATCCCATTGTCACACGATGTTATATTGAACATGAGTCATGGTCCACGTCAACTCATATTGTTCAATGCTTTCTCGTTACCAAGTAAATTGATTAATCGAATGATATTAATCACATTAATTCATTCGAGCATGGCCATGCACTACATCAATCTTACTTATGAGTGGCCTAGCAAACATCTCTCTTTACGAGGGACAATTTTCCATCTTGACTTATCATTCTTCCCAACAAGAATCATGCCATGCCAATGATAGCCCTTATTGCCATCCGGTTAAAGACAACGTTAAACTATATCAAACTTGATATTCATCGAGCGGAAGACGATGATAATCTCAGGTCAAAGGATATCAATGATATAACTATATGAGATTTATTTATGACATATGACCATGACATAAATCTCATAATGGGTCAAGTCCAGCACCTTGTTCTCTAACAAGTACCCATGAATCTAATGTGCATCTCCATGCATATAATCATCACATGATTATCCATTAGACTTCATACTAGTGCTTCATAAGTACTAGGGACACGATTATTATAACTAAACATGCAAACATATATAATAATCAAAGAAATAATCTCTTATATAAATAAACAATGACATTACATAAAGGTCTATCTCTATAGGCCTAGGGCACTAACACCTACACACCTCAGGTGATGGCGAGGCGTGGTGCTCAGGGCACAGATTCCTTATCTGGATTTGTGGCTAGACCACCCTTAACTCCTTCATTTATTGACTTTTGGGATGGGGATCACATGAGGCGAGCTCATCTTGACACGAGTCAGATTCGTCCCCATTTCTAGCTCCCTGAGGGCTCCCGATCTGTGAGTGCTATCTTTTCTCTCTTTGATGCTTGAAACTGTCAGTGTCCCTTGTTATTGTTACAACTGGCCTCTTGATTCTTCCGTTGTTTGATTGCACCAGATCTCGGCTGAGGCTTATATGAGCTTTGCTCGACATTATACGGAAGCTCTGGACATGATTGAGTAGCTGGAGAGGAGTGCCCGTTTCTGGAAGGAGACATGCCTATCCCAGATTTCAGATGATGATGATTCCACTTCTAGCTTGCCTGAGAGGAAGAGGGCTCGAGTGGGCATGGATATGAGCGGGCATAAGAGACCCCGGACCAAGAATGTTTCATATACTTCTTCCAGCTCTTCTATCTCAGAGTATGAGAGCGATGATGATGATATTCCTGTTGATCTCCATGAGATTGAGTCTGTTGCCATCCCTGCCATTGATGAGTTTTATCGTGCGGACCCTGTGATTTACCGATCTCCTGCTGATGATCCAGATCACGTACATGCCGAGGAGGACGATGAAGAAGGAGAGGATAGCGCGGAGGATGATGATGACGACTCGGAGGATCATGATTCAGAGTAGCACCTTGGATTGGATTGCGATTTGCTGATTATTGCACTTTGTCACAAACAAACACTTTTTGTCTAGACTATTTTCTAAGCATTATTCTAAATTTAGCACATTATTATTAGCTTTTGTTATTTGCACGAGTCCAACTTTTGGAAAATGAGAATGAATGGAGTAAATGGTTATGATATCGGTGTGTATATAGTTTTCATGGTTTGTGTATGTGTATGAAATAATGGATTGATTGTATGTGTATGAGGTATATGAATGAATGAACCCTCTCCATAGTTGGTTGCGAAGTGGTGGCTGATGATTTGCAGTTTTGGACAATTTGGGGCATGCCCTGGTAAGAACTGATTACAGATTGCTGATGTCTGATGTTAGACTCATGATGTCGCACGACTCAGGACATCCGATGTAAGCTCTGTCGCATGACATAAGTAGCCAGGTTCCCAATTCAATTCCAAAGTAAAACCTTTCCTCAAGGCAATAATTTCAGCAGCCCCACATGAAGTAAACCTCGAGTACAAAGTTATCACCAAAGATTAAAACTGTAAAGAAGACCCCAAAATCTGCACAGAGGATCCCACGTACATATGATTCTTTTCCTGCCTGACAAAGCCCCGATATGAAGGAATTTTTGCGAACTGGATCTAAGGCAGACCCTGCTTTGATGAAATCCCCGTGGTATTTGTGAATTCATGAAGCGGACTTCCGAATGAGCCGTGAACTGAGTCTGGTGCAGCCCAGTTTGACATAGTTCCAATGCAGCCCCAGTGCAGACAGAAACATCGTACGGTCAAGGAAGCACCCATCTTTCAAACTTTAGTCAATCAGTCATTGGACAAGACTTGGAAATGTATACGTGCAGGGGCACTTCTCTTGGAAAGTGGGAATGAATCCCGATTTTGTATGACACACTCGCTTTTGGGTTTGACTCTTTTGAGAGAGTATAGGCGCAACAAGGTATGGAAAAGTGTATGGAAGCCCCAGCTAACAGAACGACGGTGTTTGGCTCTATTTCCCTATGATGTAGAAAGAGAAGACTTGTCAAGACACTTGAAAACTTGTCTTATTCATGATGATCACAAGGCTGCTTAAAACCCTTTATTGATGTTCGAGTCATTCAAACACTAATCCTAATATGAACAAAAATTTTGATTAGTCACGAGAAGAAAGCCAACTGATATTGAGAATCAAATTTGGAAAAATGGAACGAGGGTTTTGTGTATAGGGACGGCCCTTGATGAGACCGGATTTCTCAGATTTGAATGTGTTTGTGACCGAACCATTTCTGGTTGCCTACGTTCCCCTCTGGCGAGGAGCTCAGGTCATCGTAGTTCGGGCCTATCCCGATTGAAAGAAGGAATGTGGAATTTGAGATTTTGAGAATATTTTTTTTTTTTGGGAATGGAGAGTTGAAACACATGTCTCCTTGGAGTGTCGATGAAAGACATGGATGCGAAGCCCCAGTGAGGCATTCACTGAAAGTGTTTGTGGAGGAACAATGAAATATGCTCACATGAAGTGCCAGATGGGTGGATTTGAATTTGCATAATCTTAGATTGATGATCTTTTGAGCTGAGATAGATTAGGCTCCAACTTAAGCAAGCAATAAAACATTAATTTGATTTAGATCTTGAAGAAACTAGAATGAAACTGTTATCCGGTAGGAATTGTAGCTGGGTTTCTGGGCTTTGATCAGCCATCGGGTGATTTGGAACATCATGACCTCTTAAGATGAGAGGTCGGCAGGACCTTTTACTGACTGAACCTCTAAAGATGAGAGGTTGGCTTTCAAGGATGTGTTTGAGATTTCTAAGGTGAGGATATTGATTGTATTTTCACTGCCTCTAAAGAATGAGAGGTCGAAATTGACTTTGGCAAGGTCAAGGTTAATGGGAATATCCTCTAAAAGCGAGAGGACGGCTTGGGATTGGTTTGAAGGTAATGGTGAGGGGACATCCATGTTGTCTTTTGCTTTGAGACTCCCTTTGAATGAACAACCATATCTTTTAATTTCTGCTTTTGAGAAAATTGCTAGGGACTAGGCTCTTTTTTTTTTTTTTTTTGTATTCCTCTCTTTTATATATATTTTTATTTTTTTATTTTTGAGAGAGAAATTCAGCTAGTCCTTAGAGTGGATCACTGCATTCTGCCATTCTTGAGCTCAGAGATGGTCAATCTTCTTTTGAATCATTGAAGGCTCAAGAATAGTCCCTTTTTTCTTTTGGAGACGGCTAAACGGGCTTCAAACATGCCGATCTTGAAATGAAGGGATATTGTTTGGTGAGGGTGAGGTAAATGGCTTTCCTATGGGTGAGAGGCTTCAGCCGCAGTCCATACCAGATGATCTAAACGAAATTAAATCTCCATTGCTTGCTTAAGCTTATCTGAGAAAGATTCATGCAAATTCATCGAGCAACGAGATGATGAGGATGATAAAAGAGATGTGAACATATGAGATGCAAGGTGGGGAGTTGATAAGTCCCAATTTAAGAAAGATATCAGTTGATTTTATCACTCCGATTAATTTAAACATTAATCATTTCAATGAATTAGTAATTGAGCAGCACAAGTGATCATTTAGAACAAAACCATTTCAATTAAGTGTAATGTGGGTGTGCAAGTGATGTCTCGAGTCTAGCAAGAAAAGAAATAAAGACTTTTATTACTGAAATACTCATAACATAGACATAACAGACTCAAATCACAAAAGGGAAATTCACTAAAATGAAAGATAATCTAGACCCTACGATGACTGATTGGATTTTTTTTTTAACATTGGACGGAAAGGCCTCCTGGCTTCTGCTGATATCACGGAAGGGGATTATTGACAACATTGGGATGAGCCTTCTCAACTTTGCCTTCATCAACAAGCCTTTGAATAAGCAACTTTAGAGAAGTACAATCATTAGTGACATGGCTGGGATACTGATGATATAGGCAATACTTACTATGATCCAAATCCGGATTGGGTTTGATGGGTTTGTAATTTTCAAGTGGTTTGATCATTCATCTTCGAACTAACCCATTGAAAGCCTCTTCAGTTGTTATTCCGAGATCATCAAATTTTTGCTGCTTGCGAGGTGGAAACTGGCCATGGTTTGAAACACCACTTTCCTCATGAAAGTCCCCTTCAATCTTCCCTTCATTGATGAGCTCTTGGATGATCACCCTTAAAAGCTTGCAGTCGTGTGTGGTATGGCTAGGATATTGATGGTGTAGTGGCAGAATTTTCTTTTATCCAGGTTGGGCTTAGGATGAGGAGGTCTATAATTGACCAGTGGCTGAACCAATCCTCCGCTTACCAAGACCTTGAAGAATTTATCCATAGGCATTCCCACATCACCACAGTACTGCTTTCTTCCTTTTGTCTGAACCATCTTTGGAGGTGACTCGAGCACTGGCGCTCCTTCCTGAATGGGATTCATGGCAGGAATGAAGGACATTTGATTAACAGTCAAGTACGGGGTTGGTCCTGAATACTGACCTTGCGTAGACGATGAGTTGAAACCATAAGATGAACTCGTTAATGGTTGAGAAAAACTTCCTTGAAGCGGAGTCTGGTTAGTGGGGAACGGCAGCAATCCTTTCTGGTTGAACTGGTTGTCCACATAATGCCATGATCCTTGGGAACCTTGTTGATATTGAAACTGTGGCCTAAATTGATCAGGAGATCCAAAAGCATTGGGGATCGGTTGTATACCCTAAATCTGAGCTTGGCCAACTTGAGGTGCTGGAGGAGGAATCTTACTTTGCGCATTCACATTCATCCCTTTCATCCCATGCATTTGATAAGCGGGGGAAGATGTAACATTAACGGTTTGCTGAAGAGGGAGGGAAACATTTCCAGTCCCATAATCAGTGTTGTTAGTACCAATGATCTCCTCGTAGGACCCATCTTCGTGACGAATGACTGCAATTCCCCAAAGGCGCATTGCTTCCATAAACCGAGCATGTGTTTCCTCTTCTCGGGCCCTAGCAATTTGGGCAAGCAACTGAGCCTTGCTCTCACGAACCAAGGTAGCCTCAAGAGAAGCTCGCAATTCGACCACAGACAAATCATTCAGATCCAGCTGACCCGAAGCAAAGGAACTTCCAGACTGAGCGGACGACATATCCTTTGTACCAGACATCTCAGATATCAAAACAGATGAGAGCTCCGTAAGAAACTGCAACTACCTCGGAGACACAGACCAAACAAGCACTGGAAGCCGGAGCACGTACCCAACTTGCCGCAACTGCAGAGGGTAGATATGGTTTGATAAGATGGTGAAGGAAGAGACTTTTTAGGAGGTACGGGAGAGGGAGGAATAAAGGGAAGGACTCGTGCAAACATCTTATTTATGTTCAAGTAGAAATCAGTGTCTTTTAAATCCTAAATACGGTTGGAAAAGGATAAGCCTTTAATTACGCATTCTAGACCTCGGGGGAAACCTAAGGACGCAACATTCAAATTACACCAAATATTTTGCATAGAAATTAATAATGGGCAGTAACACCTAAATAAGACCCAAGCACTATGTGAGACGCACGAGCGGTCCAAATTTCTGGGGAAATTTGGGCAGCATAACGGGTATTCTTGAAGAATTTCAAAGAAAAATCCGGCATGAACTCTCGTCGGTGCATGGTGACAATGCGGCATGATTTCTCGTTAGAACACGTCACGAGAGTGACATGTCCATACGTGAAACCATGTTGCATTGGCAACATGCCCACAAGTGCAAGATTTTGGGATAGGTATATATGTCCTATTATAAATTTCGAAACAACTCATTTTAGTGTAATTTTAAAAATGTTGTATCCAAAAACCAACCATCCGGTAAGCTTTAAAGGTGTGGCGCCACCTATGATGCGCTAGGGGGATAGGTTTGATATTAGGCGCTCAAGCATAAGCGACTTACATCACCGTCCGTGATGCCGTCAATCGCACCCGAGGGTTCTAAATCTATGTGACGTAGTATGCGGATGACTATGTTCTTTTATTTATGAAAAATAAATTTTGAAACCATTTTTTTTTCTTTTTATTTGAAAAGGAAAAGCAAACGGAAAAAACACACACAGATACAGATTAAACAAGGCACAATAATCAACTTCGCATTACGATCCAAGGGACTGCCCTTAGCCAGAAACCTACACAACTGCTCAGTGACCAGCTCTGTCGCGTGACACAGGACAGAAGGGTCCAAGGATGTTGCATGACTTTGATAGCCACTGAAACAGAACCTGAAATGGGGATCCAGCCCCTGCCCCCTCATGGCAAGGAACAAATCACAACACCAAAGCACAGCAACATAACAACAATGAAGCACACAAAGGCACACAAGTCTCACAATCCCATAAAATGCATGTACCACACAAGGTCATCAATGATGCACACAATATGAACACATTGGATGTTTAAATGAATGAAAGCTTGACCCTCTTAATTTTGAAAAATAGGTTTTCAAAAGATAGTCCCCAGCAGAGTCGCCACTGAATGTACGCTCGCCGAAAAATTATGAAAATTTTAGGAGTCGCCACGCCATGTTTTAAGGTACAGTTTGAAAAACCTTTGATAATAGAGAAAAGGGTTCGGGGGTCAGGTTACGTGTTGGGAAGAACTTGAGAGTTCACCCAAAACGCCTCGTCCATAGATGAGTCTTTTGAAATAAACATCCAAAACATTCATAGTGTGTGCAAGCAACAATGACAAACAAATGTGGTAAATGAATTTTATTAACTGAATAGGATTGTTACAACTTGTGAGCCACTTAGAACAATGGGGGGCCACATCCCAGATTACAGATCTGAGAGCAACTTACAAATTGAAAAGGGTTACTACAGATGGGCAAGATGTGTCGCGTGACACAGGATCTGGCAGTCGAGTTGTGTCGCGTGACACAGGACTCATCAGGACAGATTGTGTCGCGTGATACAGGATGCCTATTTGCAGCAACCTTACAAACTAAGCACAGATCAAACTGAGATCAAATCAAATCTAATTACAATAACAGATCAACTCATATAACCACGAATTAACTACTAAATGACCAAAGGGGTGTGGAAATGGGGAGATCCACACTCCCTTGGCAAACAAACCACCAATTCAATGAAATCAAGCTATGAACAATCAATTCAACTAAACATATCAATTAAACAGAGAGATGGCAATTGGAGTTCAATAAATAAGACAGATGGAGTCTAATTACCGAAGCAAATGAGTATGAATTGATTTAATTATGAAAATGACAAGATCTAAGAGAGAGAAGTAGGGAAATGGTGAGTTACCCTTAAAGATCCACGAATCCTATACCCAGTCAGGTATAGAACCCTTCAACAAGCAGCTTCTGAGGCGAATTGAGCTTGGGAGGAGTGGTGATGTGGAGGCTTAAGTGGTAGTATGGGGATGGAGTTGAATTGAGGAAGGATTGGAGGAATTTGGGTATGAGAGAGAGAGTTGTGGGTGTTTGGCTATGTGTGTTACGTTTCTAATTTGGCAGAGTGACAGTAGGCAAAAAAGGGATCCAAATATGAGAGGGGTATGGTCTTATTTATAGGCTGCTGATGATGGTCAAGGTGTGTCGTACGACCTTCTGCGTCCATTTTCCATGGCTTCGAGATGTCGCACGACTGAAGCAAGCCATAACCGTTTCTGGCGCCAAGACCTGATTCTGGAACATTCCAAGCAAATTCCCAATAATTCCAAGCTAAAAAATACCTTATAGGTCCTTGTGTCCGAGAAAAATACTTAAAAGTACTTTCTTCACAAGAAACTTATGAAAAGTTTTCAGAAAGCTTGGAATGGACCGAGATTTTACCAAAATGCCCCTAATGCAATTTTATCGTATTAAAATGCACCTATGAAGGGTCACGAATTGGATTGGCATACTCACAGCGTTCTGATTATTTAGGCTTTGTACTTCTTACATCATTGCTTCGACCGTTTTTTGATGCTTTCGTTTCTTCTTTGCAGTACTCGTCCCGAGTTGTGGATCAGCTTCTGCGCCAGGTCATCAGGGCTAAGAGGTTTATTCGTAACCTCGTGACGTGAGGGAACGCTCGGAGTTC
Source organism: Adenophora triphylla var. japonica (assembly GCA_022495995.1). NCBI lineage: Eukaryota > Viridiplantae > Streptophyta > Magnoliopsida > Asterales > Campanulaceae > Adenophora > Adenophora triphylla. The sequence goes on from JAFEMH010006562.1 coordinate 49,580, forward strand.
CGAAAGGGTGTCGTGACTAGCGCCTAGTGCCTCTGCGAGAGAGAGGTCGCCTATTCCTTCCAGCGGGACTATGCCATGCAGGAGGTCTATGGAGACTCCTCGTACTCAGCCCAGGGAGTTGATGGAAATTTCTCCTTCTCCCTACATAGACAGGAGCATGGAGTTTTCCCGGGATCACATCATCTTCGGGGGCATGGAGGTGCCGAGCTACTTACAGGGCAAGGCTGGCGATGGCTCCTCTTTGCATCGCGAGGGCTACGGCGCTTTTGAGTCGCAGGGATATTATGGGACTCCTTTGCAAACTCAAGGGATGTACGGCAGAGTTCTGATGCCTTCTCCTTCGGATACGAATTTTTTGCCGACATCGGTGTGCCGTACCGAGGCCTGCCTCCTGATCCTGAGGATACATATTCTGATGGTGAGCAGGACGACGTAGAGCTAGGGATGGCTTTCCCAGAGGCAGTTGCAGAGGGACCAAGCATGGCTCAACAGAGGGTGCAGAGGCGCGGCAATGGAATTGCTAGGGAGGAAGATCCCGTTCCTGATTCGGACAGCGATTCCGATTAATAGTGAGTGATTGTAACTGTTAGGGCAGATAGAGAAAACATATACATTTGATGCACATTGTTTTTCTATTTTTGGAATGTAATAACTAGGTTAATACATTTTATTTCACTATTTTTTTTTGTATTTTCGTTTTGTTAATTCTGTACTGAATGCAAGTTGCATGAGCCCTGGGGAGATTTTTGTGGGGATGCTTGTATGTGTTGTGGACTGTTTGGGACAAGTTTTAAGCAGGTGGGGTGATATCCTTTGGTTACCGACTGAACTGCAGGTCGTTGATGAGGTCTTATTGTGGGTCAACAGTATCATGCGGACCTCAATTTTGATCTTGAGATGAAATTGGATTTGAACCCCGGGTCTCGATTGAAATTTCTTTTTAGCCTGGGACATTTAAAGCTGATGCTGACAGGCTCTAGAATCAAAAGTACATTGAAATGAATGAACCCTCTTTCGCTTGGGTTAGTTGTAACTTGACATACATTTGGAGAATGACTTGGCAAAATGCTGATACGAGGAGATTCCCAGTTCTCAACCTCTGATGATGCAGGGAGTTGCCATATACCAAGTTCTAAAGCTGAAACTCCAAGATAGTTGTTGAGGTGACTAGACCTTTCTTATGAAGATAGGTGTGACTTGACAAAGCCCCATTCTGAGGAAATGACATGGCGAAAGCCACAGAAGCTTTCTCTAAATGACTTGATGAAGCCCCAGGTTCGATAAAGCATCACGGCAGAGGTCCAATTAATGGTTTGGCTTTAAAACTGACATACTGATGAAGTACCAAGCCGATCGATCAACGTGAGAGACCTGGAGGTGAATTTGATGTAACCCGAGATTCATTGCAGCATTACGTCATGAAGTGAGAAACCCATCTTTGATAACAACTATGCAACTAGTATCCTCCCTTTGAAGGGTGTCTTCCATATAGGAACTGTTAGCCATAGTGGCACTTGGCTTGCTCATGGCTTCAATCATATTCACCCTATGGTTGCTCTTAGGGAAGGGATTTTTGGCTGTGTTGGGCCCTTCGGGTATCTCAAACTTACCATTTTCGATCAGTTCTCACATCGCCCTTTCAGGAGCATGCATTTATTAGTAACGTACCCATGATACTAGTGGAGAGCACAATGCTTAGTTGTATCCAAAGGGACATTGGGATCCCTGGGCTGATAGTTGTCCAAAGGTCTGATCAGGCCTTCCTTCACAAGTCCCTGAAAGACTTCACTTAGAGGCATTCCAAAATCTTCAAGCATTAGACTCCGCGACTTGGGCGCATCGCCTTTCCTTGGAACGAAAGGAGTGGTATTGTTGCAATCTTGGCCCGCATAGTTAATTGCTTCCTTGCCTTTTGGGCAGGACATGAGCTGGATTAGAGGCAGAAGCTTTGTACCGATACGTAGGAGCAGCGGCTTGCTGTTGGTCAAATTTTAGCCCCAGAACTGACCATTGCACGCAGATCTTGATAGGGGAAGTTACTGAGGGACTTTCTCAAATGAGGCTTCAAGTAGGCTTGGAAAATATATCCAACTGTTCTTCATCGGAAGGGGGAATTGCCATCTCACTCATCTTGAGGTTTCAATGCTTGTAAAAGTCCCCAATAGTCTCATCGGGACATTGTACAGTCATCTGTAAGTCTTCCCGATTTGTTTCCCATTCCAAATTGGCTTTGTACTTCTCGATAAAAGCATTAGTGATCTGTTCCCGAGTAGCCCTAGCCTCAGGCTTCAACCAGAAGAATCATTTTATAGTGCCCATCTTTAAGGAGAGAGTGGAGTAGTCATCTAACTGCTGATTCGTACATCCTTTGACTTTCATGGCTAGGGTGTAAGCATCCAAATGGGTCTTAGGACATGCAGTCTCATCAAAGAATTCTATTGGGCATTACGAACTTGTGAGGTAGAGGCACAATGGAGTTGGGATCTGTGGGTCAGAGAGCGGCCTTCTTCCCTGTCAACTCAGCAACATGTGCTTTTATTTACTTCAGTTGTTCCATGAACCAAGCAAGTTGAGAGTCTAATGGCGGAGCCAAGATGGTCGGGCCATTGGCAGAGCTGGAGAAAGGATTCACCATGGGTGGCCCACCGGTGGAAAGGATGGCTGAACCCGGGATGTAAGTGTAAACTTGTCCTTGGCCTAAGTTGCCGTGAGGGGTATAAGTGGGACCATAAGCATAAGGATTGAGCCCGAAGGTGTGTTGTTGATTCCCTGTCGGCAAGAAGGGTGGAGGTGAACCATAGGTGGCCGGGTAGCTCGAATACCCAGGGCCAGGATCAAAGTGTAGTTTAAAGGAGGACTGATACTCCTGATTCTGAATTGCACTTTCGGTTGGGATGGCGGAGTAAAACCCGAAGGGTACTGTGGATAGGATGAGTTGGATGAGACGGGAATAGAGGCTTGCTGTCCCATGGAGGCGGTCATGAAGGGATTTTGTGAGACTTGTGCGGTGTCGAGGGCTGGCTGTCTTGAACTGGATTGCTGTTGAGGTATCCCAAACCGTTGGGGCTGAGAAGTTCCAAACTGACCCATGGCTGACTGCTGTCCCGAACCCAACTGAGAAGTCACACCAAGCTGCTGTAACTCAGAAGCCCCTGACTGATCTGTACCAAACTGCTGTGACATACCGAGCTGGCCCCGACTACGTTGAGGCACAACATACTGGCCCAAATTGGACGGAAGTCAATTCGTTCCCCCAAACGACTGTCCTAGACCAAACTGTGAAGGTATACCAGGCTGGTGCTGAGAGGGTGGCTGATTCATAGGTTGAGAAGAGTGTGGCCCGGTGGAGGTTCCATATAAGGAAGGTGGTGGCATTCGGCGGTAGTTTATCTGACCAAGAGAGGGATGGGGATCCTCTTCTTCTTCTACCATGAAAGTCCCATCGGGTTTGAGGGCAATCGTTAAATGATCATCAAAATCTCATTCTGATTGGTACAAAGGGTTTTATGGACTCGGATTCCACTGTTAGCCGTAAAATCATGAAGAATCCCTGGTTCTGGTTAAAATTTCATCCTCAACCTTGGACATCAAAGAACTGTACTTGACAAGCCCATGACCAATATGGCGATCAGATATCCATTTGCTTGGCGAAGCCTTCATCAGAAGAGATGTGTTGGCGAAGTCTCGATTTTGAAGAAGTGACTTGGTAAAGCTTCAGTCTCATGATTGTACATCTGACATGAGCAAAACATCAACCTGCTTGCAAAGTGGTCTCATAGCAAAGTAGAGGAACCAACGTGGACCCGGGATGACCAGAGAAGCCCCACTCTAAAGAAATGACTTGACGAAAGTCCCACCTTAAAGAGTCCAGTGCAGCTCTAATGCAAATTGAATTGTCATGTAGCAAAAGAGGCAACCCATTCTTCTATACTTACTTTATTATTTTCTTTAGTCAATTAGTCAACCGGAAGAAAATGTAAAAGAAAGACAATTTAGAAATGTATACCTGTAGGGGCATATTTTCAAAAAGTGGGGACGAATCCCCAATTTGTATTATTTGTTGGCCTCATTTGATGAAGGCACAAAAGAACTAGCTTTTGGGTTTGACTCTTTTTAGAGAGCATAAGTGTAGAAAGGTTTGTAAAAGTGTATGGAAGCCCCTGCTAACAAAAAATTAGTGTTTAGCTCTATTTTTCCTATAATGTAGAAAAAGAAGACTTGTCAAGACATCTGAAAACATATTTTATTCAAAAATGATCACAAGATTGCTTAAAACCCTTTATTAGTGTTCAGGTTATTCAACCCCTAATCTCGATATGAACAAACATTTTGATTAATCATGAGGAGAAAGTCAACCAATACCAAGAGTCAAAGTTGGCGAATTGTAAAGAAAGATTGTGTATAGGAGAGGCCATTGAGGAGACCTAATTTATGGAATTTGAATGTGTTTATGATCGGACCATTTCTGGTTGTCTACGTTCCTCTCATTGTGAGGAGCTCAGGTCACCGTTGTTCGGGCTTGAACTGTGTTTAGCTTTGGGAAAGGGTATGAATATTTGTGGTCCCTTTGGTGAAAAGGCTCGAATAGGGAGGTTGGATGATGAGGCACGGGCCTTGAAATGATTCCTTGACAAGTCATTTTTGACAGCTATTTCAGTGATTCAATTGCTTCTTGATCGTTGTATTTCATCGGGGGAGAAAAATTTTGAATGCACCTTAAGGGATTATGATATGTTTTTGCCGTTGCTTTAACTTCTCCCTTGTTGTCGACAACTTCCGTTCTTTGGGCTTTAATTTTGCCCATATGTCAAGCCTCTGATCGGCGGTGCTGGGTCCTTGGCCTCATTTTTTTATTTTTGAAGCTCCTGCTTGAGTTTTTTTTCTTTTTTTTTGAAGCTTTTGCTTGAGCTTTTTTTTTTCTTTTTGAAGCTTTTGCTTGAGCTTTTTTTTTTTTTTTTTGAAGCATCAGCTTGAGCTTTTTTTCTTTCTCTTTTTTTTTTTTGAAGCATTTGCTTGGGCTTTTTTTTTCTCTTTTCTTTTGAAGCTTTTGCTTGAGATTTTTTTTTTGAAGCACTTGAGGACGAAGGCAAGCCTCTGCTTGAACTTTCTTGATGCACGTGAGGGTGAAGACAAGCCGCTACGTTGTTGTCGATATGGGGTCAATCTTTTAAAGCTGAGTGACCTTTTGTTGTTCCTTGTTGTTGCTGCCGTCGTTGACTTGGTCAAGATGGTGGTGGGGACATGTTTTGGAAAGTGTATGGCTTGATGGAGGCCTTTGTGAGGTAAGAAAAGTGTATAGGGAGGGCATTAGTTGACTTTCTCACACCAATTAATTAAAATCTTAATCATTTCAAGAGATTATTTGTTGAGCAATGCGAGTGATCATTTAAAATAAAACTATTTCATTAAATATAATGTAGGTGTGCAAATAATGTCTCGAGTCTAGCAAGAAAAGAGAAAAGACTCTTTTATAGAAAATTTAAGACTAACTACAATGTCTGAGCAGGACTTGATTGAACGAAGAAAGTACTAGAACCTACGAAGGTTGACTAAAAGATTGTTTTAACATTTTAATTTAATATAAGGATAGGTAGCCCCTAGCCCAGCTACTCTTCATTGTTGGACCGCCAGGCGCTCAAGCTTTTCCATCTTCAATCGGTGCTTGGGTCGCAGGCCTTAAGATTGCGTAGTCATCTGTGACGCGACTTCATCATTTCGGAATGATTTTGGCTCTGTTCCTTGTACAGCTCTCCCATAGTTTCGTCCGCCTTTTGCCCAGCCAACATAACCATATGCGGGTCGATAGAAACCTTTGGACTGCTAGAACCTGTAACCAAAGGTCCACTGCTGGAGGGAACCATGATAGGGGGTTTGACAAATAGGCTTTGAGGGAACAAAGCATAATTTAGTGGGTATTATGGAAATTGAGGGATTTGAGGCCATGAAGCAGCTGGAGGAAATGCAGGTTGTCCAAAGTAATGGGTCGAAAAAGCTATGTGGGGGAAACCTAGTGAATTCTGGGTATATTGATAGAAGGAAGTGAACACGGGAGGATTTTGATGGTTATCTAGATTTGTTTGAGAGGGTTCAGCGCTGCGCTGGTTGTTTTGAGTGAAAGTGGTAGAACCGACTTCAAACCTTTCTGTTCGGACCACTTGTGAGGCGCCAGGAGCTGCTTGACCTGTACTACTCTGAGGAGGAATACCCGACTGCTGTTGAGGGGCGCTGAACTGACCCATCTCGAGCTGATGACCCAAACCAGACTGAGATTGTGAAGTAGTAAACTGACCCATTCCAAGCTGTGGGGCGGAAACGAACTGATTGAAACCCAAAGGTGAAAACTGAGAAGCACTGGGGGCAAGTTGACCAAGATCGGACTGCTGAGGAGTACCGATTTGATGAGGCTGAGATGTACTGAATCGACCCATTCCAGACTGATGACCCAGACCAGACTGCTGAGGCATACCAAGCTGTAGGGGCTGAGAGACAGGCTTAGTTATAGGTCGGGGCATGCTTGGCCCATTAGCAGTTCCACACGAAAGGGAGCAAGGCATTTGGCGGTAGTCGGCATGCCCAGGAAGGGAATTAGCTTCATTCTCCGCATCAACCGTAAAGGTTCCATTAGGGTTGCGAACAATTGCTAGTCCATGGCTTCTAACACTTTCCAATAAATAACTGATCTGAGCCTCTTGGTGTTGTCTTATCTGTTCCAACATCTGATTCCACTGTTCGGCATTCTGCGGATTCTCGGGGTGCGGAGTCGTACGTCCCCCACTTTTCTCCTCTGAGCTGGCCATTCTGAAACTCTGAGCTGAAGCGAAGGAAGAATCCGATAAAATATCTGATTCCGGAATGACTGAGCCGAACAAACGATGACCCGGGATCTTGATCCAAACTTTGCTTACTGTGGAAGGCACAAAAGGGTGCGGTTCAGACTCGAGAAAGCGAAACAGGTTGGTGTTTGGGCTTAGGGCTCATGCAACATGCGATTATTTGTTTGAGTTTACTTAAAACGCCTTTTCTCAAATCCTAAACGGTTGGAAAAGATAGTTCTTTTTTTTAAAACTACTCTAAGTTCTGGATCAGTGGGACCCATCACTACGCCTACGGACCCTCAACCTGTAACCTAGAACAAGGGTTCTATAGGGAAAGCAGGTCCCAACGACCGAAAAGGAAAACGAACCTAAGGTCTGGCGGATCATGAAGTCTTAATGCACATTCGATGTAAATTACAGGCAAAGCCAACGTCGAGGGTCAAGATCGAGTCGAAGCTGCCTGACGAAATGTCGGCATGACCTTGATTGATAAGCGTCCACGAAGGATCTTGACTCGTCGTCGGTTAAGCAGTAATCAAGCATGGACTGGGCGTTAATCTCTGATGACTCGGTGTCACCCCGGGAGCCAGTGCATAAACCATGCGGGTTAAAGTCAAAGTTTGAGCCCCAGTCAAGATCTAGTCAACGTTCATGATGGAAAATCGGCATGACCTCGACTGATTTAGGTCCACGAAGGATCCTGACTTGGCACATTGACTAGGGTTTGACCGACACGAGGTATACACTGACATGGTCTGACACGGACCAGACTAAAAACCAACCAAGTCTCGGACAAAATGTGTGTCACGGACAAGTGCAGGGTCGACACGAGGGTAAACCAATGGTTGTTTGGGTTGTCCCGTGCTCGCACCGAGAGGCGTAGTAAGGCCTCCCAGGCTGCTACTGAGATTTCCTGGGTTAAGGACGTAGTGTGTAGTGTACGGTCAGCGTGCGCGTAGTGTGCTGCAGTCTACATTCCTTTTTGAGTAAAAACAGAAATTTTCAAATATGTCTTAAAGGCATGATGCATGCAAAAGATTTTTTTTTTGGAAATGAGACCAGTACGTGGCATTGTTATACCATAATTTATCCCAGGCTCCAATAATGAAGCGTTTAACAGGAAGGTTAATGGTTTCCCGCCTATATACCGAGTATCATTTTTTTAAAGCATGTAAGGACATTAGCACATAAAATTTGAACAGTTAAAGGAATTGATCCAACAGTCAAAATTTGACTTTCCCGAGACGGTCAAACCGATAACAACGCATCATGGGAAAACATGCACACACAAAAACAAAAGTTTCAAGTGTTGGGACGGAAGTTTGACTCAAAAAAGCCTTTTTTTTTAGAAAAAACAAGTTTTATTTATTATTTGAAAAATGAGTTTTTTTTTTTTTTAAAAAAAAGAGCTTATTTGTCCCCAGCGGAGTAGCCACTGTGATGTACCTGATTTCTCTTTTGCGAAAAATCAACGGAGTCGCCACGCCGTTTTTAGTTTAAGGGCCAAAACTTTGAAAAATGCCTAAAATTAGAGAAAATGAGTTCGGATGTCACGTTACACTCTAGGATGGACGTTTTGATGTGCACCCGGAATGCCTCGTATGACGAGTCTTCCTCACTTGAAACTTTATGTGTGTGTGTGTGTGTGTTTTTTTGAAAAAAAAAACTTTTTAAAAAAAGGCTTTCTGGAAATAACTGAAATTCTAGGGACTGAACTGAAAAACAGTTTGAAAACAGTGATTAAACTGAAAATAACAGTAAACTGGAAAACTGTTTGCAGATGACAATGTCATCCGCGTGGATGAGACTGTAGTGCGATCTTATCCGCGTGGATGGGCCTGCAGTGTCAATATTTTTTTACAGTTTTCGATTTAGTCATTGTAATCTCCAGAAACTTAACTGGATTTACAGGACTTATCTGGAAATGTAAATGAAAGCAGAAAATGAAGGAATTGTTTGGATTTTTGGCATCCATGTTTTGTCCACTCTTTCCCTAGACTTTGATTAGTGGTCATAAGTGATGAATCCACTTAACCAAGCCATCCCAAGGGTACATTAGGACTTTGAAAACATGTCATTTGCTAGACAAGGGGGATTTTGACATGAAAAGTAAGTTGACAAGAGAGTTAGGTCAAGATGTATCAACTTTAGAGGAAGATCTCTAAGGTGGTCATAAGAAGACCATCCTTGAGACCTATACTCAAGTGTATCTTATACATCTTGTGTGACCTAAATTGTGAGTCTAGATGATTTTCATCTAAGGAAAGGGATCCAAGGTGAGCATCTTAGATATAGGGAGGGAGATTTGCAAGAAAGTAAATAATATGGACCTTTTAAAGTGGTTATCTATGGAGATGGACTCCAAGATGACCATACTTTAGGTCAAAAAAGCAAGTACCAAGTGAAAGCTAGTTAATGTAAAAAGGGGACATAGGGAATTTGCATAATGAAACAATATAGACCCTTGTAGAGAATCATCCATAGAGATGAACTCCTTGGAGATCCTCTTGGATCCTTGAGACAAAAGGGAAAGGGGAGGTGAACAACAAGTAATAAGTAAGACTACATCATTTACACATGAAATGTGTATATGAATGAGAGAGATATGAGTAAAGGGAGTGAGGGTTTACCAATCTTTCTTGGGTTTGTGTTTAGGGTTTGAAGGATTCAAGGCTTAGAAGTGGTTTTGGAGTGGATTTGAGGTTGGATTTGGTGTGGAATTTGAGTTGTGGGAATGTAAATGGCTATTTGAAGGTGAATTTTGACAGAGTAACAGTAGGTTTTTGGATTTTTTGGCCTTTTAAAACTGAGGGAGAAGGGCTGTATTTATAGGTTTGCTGGATGACAATCTTATCCGCGTGGATGAGATTGTATGCACAATCTCATCCGCGCAGATGGGATCAACAGCGTGCCTGGTTGTTGCAGAAAGCAGTTTTGGCTGTTTGCAAATGGTCAATATTCCTTTTTTATTGGGAATGACATATTTCCAGGGAGGTCCTATGCCACTTTTTTATTCCTAAGAGGTCCTTCCTCATTCAAATTGTCAAAATAATGTCCAAAATGCCCCTAAATGATCATAAATCATTAATTTGGGCTGACGGAACATTAACGACCTAGATTGGGGCACTTACACTGGGATAATGACTTGATCAGCTTGAGCCTCATCGTTTTGCCCCTCCTCGGCATCCCCTTCCTCATTAGAAGCCTCCTCATCTTGTATCTTCTCTATCAAAGCATTAATGTTTTGATGATCAACTGGAGGGGAGACCCATGCCTCTCGACCTTCCTGGGCGTCTTGAGCGACAATCACTTTGAGAGCATTCTCTGAATAGGGCACCAAGGCATGGCCAGATCGGGCAAGGTCATCATAAGAGTCTTGACAGATAAGACGTGCAAGCAAGCCCAAATCGGATTTTAGAGTTGGGTCCACCACGACCCTTCTGGCTAAATGGAGATAGCCGTCGGAGTACATGGTGCTCGTCTTGTTGGCCAGAGCTTGTCTAAAGGTCGGGCTGACCTCATATTGGGAGATAGCCTCAGCAATTTGAATGGGCAAGCTAGCCTCTAACTGTTTATACCGAGCATCTGCTTCCTTGGCATTTCTACCCAGCTCAGTTTAAAGCCTTTCAATCTCATCCTGCCCGGCCTTATAAGCCTCCTCGACTTTAGCTTGAGTCTCCTTGGCACCCTTCTCAGCTTTCTCGGCCTCTGCCCTGGTTGCCTTCTGCTCATCTACTTCAGCCCTCAATGACTTCAGCAATCCCACGGCTTTGGCTACATCGGCCTTATTCTTCTCGATCTGTCTATTGAGCTTTTGCTCCAAATCGTCAGCGGCCTTGCTCTTTATGGCTTCATAAGCCGTGATGGTGGCCATCTTGTCGGCCAGAGCTTGTCTGAAGGCCGGGCTGACCTTGTATTGGGAGATAGCCTCAGTAATTTGAATGGGTAAGCTAGCCTCTAACTGTTAATACCGAGCATCTGCTTTATCGGCGTTTCTCCCCAGCTCGGCTTGAAGCCTTCAATCTCAGCCTGCCCGTTCTTATGAGCCTCCTCAGCTTTAGCTTGAGCCTCCTTGGCACCCTTCTCAGCTTTCTTGGCCTCTGCCCTGGCCACCTTCTGCTCATCTACTTCAGCCCTCAATGACTTCAGCAGTCCCACGGCTTTGGCCACATCGGCCTTATTCTTCTGGATCTGTCTATTGAGCTTTTGCCCCAGATCGTCAGCGGCCTTGCTCTTTATTGGCTTCATAAGACGTGATGGTGGCAATCTGCACAAACAAAAAAATCATCAACAAAAGTTACCAAGTATTGAAATTACCCGATCCGCCTGCGCCCGCGGCTTCGAAAGTCGGGGCCTGCCCCTTTAGAGAGGCGAGAGATTGTTTCAAAGATTAGAGGGATGAATTTCTTTTTGAAAAAGAGAGTCGCCACGCCGTTTTGATTATGCCCAAAACATTGAAAAAATAAACTTTTAGTTGTGTGATGAGATTTTGAGTTCGGAGGTCAGGTTACGCCTCAGGAAGAGATTTTTTAGTGCTCACCCGAAACGCCTCATATACATGAGTCTTTCTAAATCCTTATTTGAAAATTGTATGTGTGTGTGTATGTTTTTTTTTTAATAAATAAAATATATTTGAATTTAAATAATGAAAGGGCAATGCACGGAACAGGAACAAGCCACCATCCCCGTCAGACCTCAATTTTTTTGCACATTGTGCCTGGAAGACCTTTTAGGATCATTTAGATGGTTTGGGTCTATATATAGTGAGTAAAAATCCTTTTTCAGTTTGGAAGCTTGCATCTGTGTAACCCTTTACAACAAGATCATCTTCCATCCCTCCAAAGACCAAGAACGCATCCTTAGTCCTTCTTAAGTACTTAAGGATCATCTTAACTGTCATCCAATGGTTTTCACCAGGATCGGATTGGTATCTACTCGTCATTCTTAGAGCATACGAGACATCATGTCTAGTAAAAATCATGGCATACATGATAGGTCCAATTGCCGAAGCATATGGAATCTCATTCATTCTCTTTCGCTCACCAGTTGTCTTAGGACACTGAGTCTTGCTAAGAGTAACACCATGACCCATTAGCAAGTTTCCTCTCTTAGAATTTTCCACCTTGAATTTCTAATAACTTTGTCAGTGTAAGTACTTTGACTCAAACCAATAATGCTTTTAGATATATCTCTATAGATCTTGATGCCAAGGATGTAAGCGGCTTCACCCATATCTTTCATTGAGAAACACTTCCCTAACCAAGACTTGATAGTCTGAAGTGCAGGAATGTCGTTTCCAATAAGTAAGATATCATTGACATACAATATCAGAAATAGTACTACACTCCCACTGATTTTTATGTATACACATGAAAATCGGGTCGAGGAGGGCGCAGAGTTCTTTCCTCAGTCTGGAGAGGGTTCCTCCTCTTTCCCCTTCTTTGATCCATTTGCTGGTTTAACCCCAGGAAATTTCACAGAGTATTCGATCGAGGAGGGCGCCGAGTTCTCAGATGACGATGAGGTGGCTGGCGGGGGTGCTGCGATGCAGGGGTCTCCATTGGGTGGTACTGCCGATGATTCAGAGTAGGACACTTTCTTTTTTGTTGTTTTTCTTTTCTTTTTTTTTTTGTGTATGGTAGAGTAGAGAACAAAACATTTGTATTTATAAACAATGTATTCACATGTAATGTAATGAACTATTTTATTTGTATTTCATTGGTAATAACTTAGGAGTTATTTCTATTTCTTGTTTTTTATGTTTCGTGCATGTCGCATGAGCTTGTTTATGGTATATGTGGGTTGGGACATCTTTGACAGGTTTTCTGAGCAGTTCGGTGAAAAATTTCGCTCCGGGCAGCAATTGTTGTTTGCTGCAGATATGTTTTTTTTTTAGCAAGGTGATCCGTACGGAAATAGCATGCATGCAAAGAGGTCCGCACGGATCTGACATGCTTTGCAGAGGGGGAAAAAATCTTGCAGTAGAGTAGATCTGGCTTTTGTTCATCTTCTCCATTTCAAAAATACAGTAACACGAGTTTCTTCTGCATTTTGAAGAAAAAAAGCTCCCTTTGAGGCATGAATTCGACGTTTGTGTCGAGAAATTTTCCAAAGCTTCCAAAGAAGAAGCAAACGCGTTTCCTTGAGAGGCTTAAGGTGCATCATTTGAAGCACAACAAATGGGCCTTCGAGGTAAAATTCCAAATCAAGTTCATGTGGTCTCTTGAAGAGTTGTCTCATGATTGGGAGTTGTTGCGAGATTTTGGGATACGAGGAGGCACGTATATAGCTTCTCCTACATCTCGTCGCTTGTTTCTCGACAGTTTGGGATGAGTCAGGAGCCTTTGTTGGGTTGGAACGACATTGCTACTATGGAAGTAGCTTCTTTCGCTATGGCAAACCCAAACGATTTCCTTCTTTTTCTGAGGATATGGAAGTATTCTGCTCTTCCTTCTGGGGTACTCCTTAGAAGCCGGGAGAGTGTTGTTCTGACTACTGAGTACTTAAATTGGTACGAGCAGCATCTGGAACAGACTCAAATGATTCTGGGGAGCAGGCGTGAGGCCATTCTGGGGAAGGTTTGCCATTCTAGTTACAGACTTCGGAGTAAAGAAGCTTGGGCTAACCCTCAAGATATCACAGGGGATGTTTTGTTTGACTACGAGACTAGAGTTGACAGACTAGCAGAGAGAGGTCCCCTTTTACAGGCTCGTAGGGAGGAGATCTGAGCCGAGGCACGGGCGAACGATGCTCTGAGAGCGACCGGATTGCTTGACATGATAGGGAGGACTCCTGACCTAGGAAGGAGGGAGACAAAGATAGTTCCTGTGGAACGAAAAAAGACTCGCCGGGGGTGAAGGAAGAAAGGAAAGAATGACGAAGGGACAAGCGCGAGCGGCAAGGAATGACCTTCTAAACTCTGAGTATCCATTCATTGTCATTGCAGACACATTAATTACTAGATGTTTTATGTTACCTTAGCATGTTGTTAGCCGAGAGTAGACCGTGCTTGAACTCATCAAGAAGTGTTTTAACTATAATGATTGGTGATTTACTTTAGAGTTTTATTGAGACACAAAATTTCTTGCTTGCTTCTGTCTTGAACCTTGATGGTATCAACTCTTGGAGTTTTGTTCGACTCTTTTTGTGAGAGAAAGGGAGACAGAGAAGGGGGATAATGGTGCAACCTTTATTTTACCTAGACTGCCCTTTTAGGGTTTTCAATCTAGTTAGGTATGTTCTTCAACACCTTTGTATTATTATTATTTTTTTTAGAGTTTAGAGGGGGGAGAAGAAGACTCGATATTCTTTTAGGCAAAATATCGGCGGAGTTTGCTTCAATTGACTGGGTTCATGAAAGGGTTCCCATCCAGGTCTGTTAGCTTCATTGCACCTCCTAAGAAGATTTTCTGAACCACAAACAGTGCGATCCATGTTGTTCCCATTTCCCAAGCGAGTTGATTCGGGTGGGCGGCTTTTCCTTGTGCACCAGGTCACCTTCTCTGATGTTTCGAGATTTGACCTTCTTGTCGAAGGCTCTAGCCATCCGACCCTGATAGGCTCGAATGTGCTCCATGGCCTTTAGTTGGCATTCATCCAGTAGGGTCAATTCATCGTAACGGCTTCGGAGCCATTCCACTTCATTGACTTTATTTTCCAAAAATACTCGAAGTGACAGGATCTCTAATTCTATGGGAAATACTGCTTCCATCCCATAAGTTAGAGCGAATGGGGTTTCCCCTGTGGCAGTCCTAACTGACGTTCGGTAGCCCCAAAGTTCCAAATGTAGCTTTTCTGGCCAATCTCATCCCCGTAATGTCATCTTTCTGATGATTCTTTCGAGGGTTTTGTTTGCTGCTTCCACGGCACTGATAAGTGACTATTATATAGTCATTTATCCTATATTTTCATAGCAAATTCCTTAATTTTATTATCATTTAGATCTCATTTTAATCTTTTTTTAGCTTCTTTTATATATATCTTGGATTTTACGCTTTTGGTGTATATTATGCATTTTAGACAGGTTTTTAGAGTCTATTTTATGATCAAATGATGCTTGGACATCTTATTTCAAAGGCATGGAAGAACAACAAGCAAACCAAACACACAAGCCAAAATTCAGCCAGAGCGGCCGTGCAGCAAACACAGAGCGGCCGTGCCATTTGCCCAAATTCAAATCCAAAACTGGCGCCAAGGGGACACGGCCGTGCAGATCTCTTAGCTCGGCCGTGCAAATGGTGTCTGCAGATTTAAAAGGCACCTTTCAATGGCACCACTTTGAAGAGCCTCCTCCCCATTATAAATAGACCTCTTGTAATCAGTCTAGGATATCGAAAAAATCATCAGAAATTGTTAGAGATTAGTATAGCAAAAGTTACAAGTACATTATACATTGATTTCCAAAGATTTTGAAGATTCAAGTCCATTTTTGTTCTTGAAGTTTCCATTGAAAAAGAAGCAATAAAAGTTGAAGTATTATTCCAGCCATTCATCTCTCAATAATCATAAGTCTTTCTTACTCTATCTTTTATTATTGTTATGCTTATTTATTTTTACATGGCTAGTGAGTAATCCCCCTTGTTCTTGGGGTTGAAAACTCAAAAACACATATTATTCATCATCTTAAATATGAAAGTCTTGTCTTCTATCTTCATCTAAACAATTTCTTTATATCAAACTCAAAATGACTTACATTTTGGAGACGTCCAACTTGTATGATTCAGTCGATCGAGAGAAGTACCTAGCGGAGAATCTTGATTGACGGAACCATATAGAGAAACTAGGTTTCATTGATCATGAGAGTAGTTCAATGGCCTAGGGATGTTCCTTTAATGGAAAGTATGTTGACTCTCGTTCTTAGTGGACTCTTACTAATTATGGTCAGCTAGAGATAAGTCGGAATGCCCGTTTGTGACAGGGCGGGAATAACATAAATGGAAATCTCAAAAAGTTAGGACATAATTAGTGAAGGATACAACGCTATTGTCTTGACCGTGATAAATAGTGTAAGCCTAACGTACCATCCTTGATTTTCATGAAAACCTATATTTTTCTAAGACATGACTATATGATGAATAAAAATTATGTAAATGATTTCCAATCCCGAGAATGGTTTGTTTATAAGAGTTTTAATTAAAGTATCTTCTGCTTATGCTTCATTCTCTTCTTAAAACCAATCTTTATTTCCCCCAATCCTTTTTAAAATTATAGTAAAAACAAATTCATTCTAAAGTAAATCATGTCCCTGTGGAATCGGGATCGACTCGTACTTGCACCCGCTATATTTCAATAGCCCGTGCGCTTGCGGATTTTAAAATAAACCGTTAGGTTTCGGCCGAACAAGTTTTTGGCGCCGTTGCCGGGGACAACGGTTTACTTTTTGTTTTTGTCTTTACTACATAATTTTTTTTTAATATTTTTTTACTTCCGGTAATCTGTTACGTTTAATCTTCTTTTTGAGTGTTTTCTTATAGTGTATGAAACGGGCTCGGACGTTCTTTGACAATTTTGATCCGGAACCCGAACGAAGCTTTCACGAAAGACTAAGGAAACTCAAAGAGACACTAAATAAGCATATGGCGTACGGAGAGCCACAAACACCAGCTAGGACCCTACGGGACTTTGTAAATCCAAGTACCCCGGGAACTAGATCCCCCATTGTTGTGCCAAATGCCGGAGCGGCACACTTTGAGATAAAGCCGCAACTTTTGCATATGGTTATGAATAACCAATATAGCGGCACTGCTTTCGAAGACCCTCATCTCCACATCCAAACATTCTTGGAATATTGTGACACCACACGTATTCAGAATGTTACCCCGGAAGCAATTCAGATGCGCCTTTTTCCTTTCTCTCTCAAGGATAAGGCGAAGCAATGGTTAAACTCGGTCCCCCAAAATTCATTAACAACATGGGACCAAGTTCAAGAAGCATTCCTTGGGCGTTTCTTCCCACCAAGCAAAACAGCCCAAATTCGCACGAAGATCACTAACTTCTGTCAAACGGATAGTGAAACTTTGTATGACGCATGGGAGCGGTTCAAGGAACTTCTCAGAATGTGCCCTCACCACGGGCTCGAAAAGTGGTTAATTGTTCACACCTTCTACAACGGTCTCATATTCAAGACAAGAGAGACCATTGATGCCACTGCAGGAGGAGCATTGATGAACAAAGGAGTCGATGAGGCATATGAACTCATCAAGAACATTGCATTGAACCATTACCAATGGTCAAATGAGAGGGAGCAACAACAAGGTACGCCTGATAAATATAATGTTGATGCAGTTACTCTTCTCTCTTCTAAGGTTGACATGCTTTTGAAAAAATTTGAGAATCTTAATGTCAATCCCGTGGCAAATATAAATGTTTTGTGTAAACTATGTGGGTCTAACTCACATAGTACGGATAATTGCGAGTTGCTTGACACTAGTTCTAGTGATCAAGTGAACTTTGTGAATTCTTTTGGATAGAAGGGGGGATGTATTCTAATATATACAATCCCGAATGGAGGAATCACCCCAACTTCTCCTACAAGAATAACAACGTTCTAAACCCGCAACCATCTACACAACCCCCAGGATTTGCACCTAAGAATTTCAATAACAATGCAAATACCTTTCCCCCTAAATCAAAATTAGATCCTTTAATGGATTTCGTGGTTGAAAATAAAAATTCTCAAGAAAAGATCAATAATGAATTTAGGGAATGTTTTAAACTGTTAAATGCTAGGTTTGATAACTTAGCAGTGCATAATAAGTTGCTAGAAACTCAACAAGCTCAACAGGCCATCCCAACGAATAGACCACAAGGGAGTCTTCCCGGACAACCTCAAAGGCCGAATGAGCATGTTAGTATGGTAAACACTAGGGATGAACGTGAAATGATAAATGAATGCCCTAGAAAAATTGATTATAGTCCAATCCCATCAAGGACTGAGACTAATTCGGGGACGGAATCCCCTAGGAAAGAAGACAAAGATTATGCTGAACTCCTTGAGAACTTGGATGCCATTAATGTTAATATTCCATTTTCAGAAAAAATTGAAGAAATGCCTTTATCGGTTAAACCTTTAAAACAATTGATTTTTGATAAAGAAAGGCTAGTAGAATTCGAAAATGTCATGTTAGCGGAGGAAGTAAGCAATGTCTTGCAAAATAAAAATCCCCTAAAATTAAAAGATCCAGGCATTTTTACAATTCCTTGTAATGTTGGTAGAATTAATATTGATAACGCTATGCTTGACTTAGGAGCTAGCATAAGTTTGATGCCATTATCGGTAAGTGAGAAACTTGGTATAGGGGAACTCAAACCCACTACCATGTCTCTCCAATTGGCAGATCGTTCCATTCAATACCCCAGAGGTATTATGGAAAACATGCCATGTCGAGTAGGGAATTTAATTATCCCTATCGACTTTGTGATCCTTGATATGGCGGAAGATCATCAAATTCCTGTCATTTTAGGAAGGCCATTTCTTGCCACTGCAGGGGCAATTATTGACGTAAAGAATGGCACATTTTTCCTAAATGTCGAGAAATAAAAGGTCGAATTTGATATGAAAAGATCAATTCTCGAGGATCCCTATTTTGAGACCTACACCCCAAGTGAAGAATATGAAATGGGTGAGGAATCGCAATCAAAGGAAGAAATAGAAAATGATCCTATAAATAATGAACCCTTGATTTGCAATAATAATATTGATATTTCTGCATGTCTCGATACTAACAATATAGTGAAAGAATTGAAAAGAACAAAGAAGAAGGGCACTTCGAGTTTTCAAAGATGCAAGGACTATAGGTCGCTTGTTCTACCAAAGAAATCGGGATGGAAAAAAATGTTTGCCGCAGAAAATATTGATTACTCCGGAAGGAATGCATTGGCAAATTGTCAATGACAAAAGGCCACAAAGATATCACGCATTGCCTACTAACGGAAAGGGATCGAGCTAAAGACCTAAAATTAACATCATCGGGATGGTAACCGATGGATTATTTTTTGCTTTATTTTATAATATTTCATTTTATTTTATTATTTATTATTATTATTATCTTGTGCTAACTTTATTTTATAGGTATACAAAAATAAGAGAAAAAGAAAAATAAAAATGATGAACAGTGGTTAGCACGGCCGTGCTCTGAACCTTGGAGCGGCCGTGCAGTTCATATCGTGTCGGGTTGAGTTGACTCAACGATTGGGAGCGGCTGTGCAATTTAAAAGACCCGGCCGTGCAAAACCCCTGGAAGGTCGTGCCTTTTCATTCAAAAGGCCTGACCTCTCCAGCTCTCCCTCATTCACTTCATCTTCTTCATTTCTCTCTCTAAACCTCCGCCCGCTTCTCTTTAAATACCTCCATATCCACTCTTTAATCCCACAATACAACCTTAAATCCTCACAAATCCATCAGCCAAACACCTTTCCATCATCAAAATCATTCCAAAACCCCCTTAAAACCCAAAATCCGAAAAATCCCAAATTTTTACCCATTTCAAAAGTTTGAAGGGATTACTCTGGATGCAAGGTGCAAAAAGGAAGCTTTTGGGTAATCTAAGGCTAGGCAACAAGGATTTCAAGGTCTTAATCATCGATTTCTTCGGGTAAAATTTTCTCACTTCTCTTGTCTTTAAAAACTTTCTTGGGTTTTTGATAAAATGAGTTCAAAAGGCAAAGGAAAGGCTGCAGAAAGGGTTACAAAAAGGTCTCGGAAGGAGCAAGCCTCTTCCTCTAACTTGAATCCGACCCTCAATACCTTAGGGATTGAATTCAGAAGTGCCAGGGAAACGGCACGTTTCATTGCCCTTAGTTCCAAAAGAATTAGACCAACCCAATTTCCCGATAGACCTGCCCTTAGATCCTTTGGAATTTATGGGGATGTTTTAACTTTACATATGGGGTTAAGATCCGAGGGAATTCTCCAACTCCATGAGAAGACCTATGAAAATCTTACCCTAGAATTTTTTTAGCACGGTAAAGAGAAGGATTAAGGAGGAGACTTGTAGATTAACAGAAAGAACTTTTAATCAGTTCCATATCGACTTTTGCCTTTGTGGAAGAGAGCTTCATTTGACCGGGGCTGATGTTAGCAGAATTTTGGGACTGTCCTTTCAAACCGAATCTTTCCCCGATATGCCCATTGAATTTAATGAGAATGTTTTTTGGAACCAAATAACCGGCCTTCCATCTTTCAAATCCCGAAACGCCAAAGCCTCCTCTATCATTCACCCAACCCTCTGCCTCATGCATAGAATCTACGCTTGTACCATCTTTTCTAGGGAGAATAAAGGAATGGTCAATAGAAAGGAGTTTTTTTTATTGTGGTTTTTTTTTTGGGAACGTAAGAGGATGAACATTTGCAACTTCCTCTTTGAGTTGATTGGTGATATCATTTCTCCAACCTATAACGGAGAGATTCATATTGGAGGAATCGTTACATTGTTTGCCAATCACTTTGAATTTGTGGTACCCGATAATTGGGTAGATGTAAGGGGATCAACGAAGTTGGACATTCCAACTCTTCAGACCATGCAGCTCATTTCGGAGAGGGGAAATAGAGAGTACAACTGGTTAGTAGGGGCAGGAAAAATGCCCTATATTGTGCTCCTTGTGCTCCCAAACAACAATCTACCCACCGTCCGAATCAGAGAGCCCGAGACTTGGACTTTTCCAAATGATATTCAAGAAGAAGGCCAATAAGAAGAAGAAGAGGAGCAATCCCTACCAAACCAAATGCCACCCGACTTCTACCAAAGGTTCGACCAAATATTTATCCAACAAGGCCAATTTCTTCAACAAAACGCCCAAATTCTTCAACATCTCGACCAAATGGATGGTCGTATTCAACATGTTCAAGGGAGAATTGATGACGTTTACAATTATGGGACAAGCCATTGGGACAACTTTCCACCACCACCACCATTTCAATAAGTTTCTCTTTACCCTCCCGGGATTGACATTATTCCTTGAAACATTGAGGACAAAGTTCATTTCAAGTGTGAGGGGGTATATCTATCTTTAAATTTACTTGTTTTCTAGTTTAAATTTACATGCTTTTTAGTTTAGATTTACATGCTTTCTAGTTTAAATTTTCCTTTTTTAACTTAGTTGCATTTTCTTTTCTTTTTATGCATATCTAGTATATAAAAAAAATCCCTATGATGATCCATATTATTATTCTTTATGCTTGCTATTTTCCTCAAATAATGCATTTATTTTTCCTCTCATATTCTATATAAACTTAGAAATTAATAAAAAGAAAAATATAGGGATATTTCTAGGAAGTAAATGAAAGCCTCATAAGTTAATATAGCAATGTATAAGGTTTTATCAAGAAAAGCATTTGATTAGATTGAATCTTTATTGATCATCTTTAAAGCACTTGGTTGTTTTTATGAAAAATATTGAAAATATTTCTTTAAATGTACATCTCGAATTTAATTAATGTTTATTTCCTTATTAGAAACTTTTATTTTGCTTTGCATCCCTTGAATCACACCCCTTCGTAAAGATCGCATCTTTCCATTTCCACTAATCGAATCAAGGTTAGACATTTTATCTTATTGCTGAAAGAGTGACTAAGTCACCAAATCTTAAAAGCAAAAAGAAATCTATTACTTCCTAAGTAACTTGGGGCACGGCGTTCGCTGCGACGATGCTTCCTTGCCAAATGGAAGTAATATCCAAAGTATTCTTGATCTAAGTATTATGAACATGGGGTTCACAGCCACAATGTCTCCTACTTGAAAGGATCGAAAATTACTAAGGTCTTTTGCAAAAAATTAACACGTGCAAAATTGAAGCCTGATAAGATTTTTCCACTATCATCATCCATTTTTTCACCCTTGTGATTCAAAAATGCAATTCAAACCCATAAAAGCTTCTAGTTTGTGAATAAATGTTCATATTTTTGTTTGTACATTTCTAAGCAATAAATTCATTTTCTCAAAAATCACTCTAAGAGTGAAGCTTCTATTCTACCAAGTTTATGATATAAGATTTATCCTTCTAGCATGCTTTGCTTGATCAATTCCTATATATGCTATATTAGTTTATTGTCTTAAAATTGTTTCTTTAAAATATCCCCAAAATACTTCTTTCTAATAATTTTTAAAGGTATGAAAAATATGACTAGAAAGATAAAGGTAATCTTCAAAGGCAATAGGCTTGCTACTATAAAAATTCTAAGGGATCAACTTGTTTTGTTTTGCATTCTTTTCTCCCTCTCCATGTTTTCATCCTAATCTTGCTTAGGGACAAGCAAGAGCTTAGTGTGGGGGAGTTTGATAAGTGACTATTATATAGTCATTTATCCTATATTTTCATAGCAAATTCCTTAATTTTATTATCATTTAGATCTCATTTAGATCTATTTTTAGCTTCTTTTATATATATCTTGGATTTTACGCTTTTGGTGTATATTATGCATTTTAGACAGGTTTTTGGAGTCTATTTTATGATCAAAGGATACTTGGACATCTTATTATGGAAGAACAACAAGCAAACCAAACACACAAGCCAAAATTCAGCCAGAGCGGCCGTGCAGCAAACACAGAGCGGCCGTGCCATTTGCCCAAATTCAAATCCAAAACTGGCGCCAAGGGGACACGGCCGTGCAGATCTCTTAGCTCGGCCGTGCAAATGGTGTCTGCAGATTTAAAAGGCACCTTTCAATGGCACCACTTTGAAGAGCCTCCTCCCCATTATAAATAGACCTCTTGTAATCAGTCTAGGATATCGAAAAAATCATCATAAATTGTTAGAGATTAGTATAGCAAAAGTAACAAGTACATTATACTTTGATTTCCAATGATTTTGAAGATTCAAGTCCATTTTTGTTCTTGAAGTTTCCATTGGAAAAGAAGCAATAAAAGTTGAAGTATTATTCCAGCCATTCATCTCTCAATAATCATAAGTCTTTCTTACTCTATCTTTTATTATTGTTATGCTTATTTACTTTTACATGGCTAGTGAGTAATCCCCCTTGTTCTTGGGGTTGGAAACTCAAAAACACATATTGTTCGTCATCTTAAATATGAAAGTCTTGTCTTCTATCTTCATCTAAACAATTTCTTTATATCAAACTCAAAATGACTTACATTTTGGAGACGTCCAACTTGTATAATTTAGTCGATCGAGAGAAGCACCTAGCGGAGAATCTCAATTGACGGAACCATATAGAGATACTAGGTTTCATTGATCACGAGAGTAGTTCAATGGCCTAGGGATGTTCCTTTAATGGAAAGTATGTTGACTCTCGTTCTTATTGGATTCTTACTAATTATGGTCAGCTAGAGATAAGCCGAAATGCCCGTTTGTGACAGGGCGGGAATAACATAAACAGAAATCTCAAAAAGTTAGGACATAATTAGTGAAGGATACAACGCTATTGTCTTGACCGTGAGAAATAGTGTAAGCATAATGTACCATCCTTGATTTTCATGAAAACTTATATTTTTCTAAGACATGACTATATGATGAATAATGTGTAAATGATTTCCGATCCCAAGAATGCTTCGTTTATAAGAGTTCTAATTAAAGTATCTTCTGCGTATGCTTCATTCTCTTCTTAAAACCAATCTTTATTTCCCCCAATTCTTTTTAAAATTATAGTAAAAACAAATTCATTCTAAAGTAAATCATGTCCCTGTGGGATCGACTCGTACTTGTACCCGCTATATTTCAATAGCCCGTGCGCTTGCGGATTTTAAAATAAACCGTTAGGTTTCGATCGAACAGGCACCATTGGTTTGTGGCCTATAAAGGGAGGACTTATGGTGCGTGATCTTGAATTCGGCCAATAGCCTGTCGCAGTCTCCCTCAAAGTGAGATCCGTTATCTGATATGACCTCATTCGGGATGCCGTATCTGTATATGATGTTTTCTTTGACAAACTGGGCGACTTTCTTGGAAGTCAAAACTTTGTAGGACATAGCTTCGACCCATTTTGTGAAATAGTCGACGGCTACCAAAATGAACTCATGGTCGTTGCTACATAGCGGAGTGATTTTCCCAATGACATTACCCAAGTGGCAAAAGGCCAGGGAGTGGTTATGCAATAGAGGTCATGAGGGGGAAGGTGGTTAAGGTTGGATAATCGCTGGCATTTGTCACAACTTCTGACAAAACGGATACAATCTACTTCCATGGAGATCTAGTAGTATTCCATTCGAAGCATAATTTGCATTAGGGCTCGAGAATTCATGTGGGGACCGCAATCCCCATTGTGGACTTCGTTCATGAGTTTGATTCCTTTTCCTTGCTGATGCATCGGAGGAGCGCTCCTTGGTAACGTTTCTTGTACAGCATATCTCCCAGAATGACGAAATGAGAGGAAAGGCGCTTCAAGGATGCCATGCCTTTGGTTTGACTCCTTCTTTATATTTTCCTTCTTCATTCGTGAAAGGGGCCTCTCCGCTTTTGAGGTACTGGTAAATTTGGTCGTACCATGGCTCATTAATCGGCTTGGGCTCTGCCTCGATTTCATAGCAGTAGGCCAGAATTTCTTTCCTTCCCACTTTGAATGGTTTTAATGACTTTACTTTTGGGATCTCCACAATTGAGGCTAGGGTGGCTAGAGCGTCTGTGAAACTGGTTCCGGTCTCTCGGCAAGTAGTGAGAAGTAACCTCTTTGAATTGCGCGATGAGGTCTTCCATACATGCGTGGTACTTTTGCAAATAGGGGTCTATTATTTTGCATTTTTTGGAGACCTGGTTAATGATCAAGGCTGAGTCCCCGTAGACTTCCAATTCTTGGACGTTCCTTTCGAGGGCGGCCTCCAAACCGGCGGCGCATGCTTCATATTCGACCGCGTTGTTGGTAACCTCAAAATTCAACTTTATGGCAATTGGGGTGTGCTCGTCTTTCGGGTCTACCAAGAGAATCCCAATGCCATTACCTCTCTTGTTGGCCGCTCCGTCGAAGAAAAGCTGCCATCGATTCTCGCCTTCAAGTGTGAAAATTCCTTCATCCGAAAATTGTGGTTCAGGACCTTTGGCTTCATTACTTGGGAAGTCCACCAACTGTTCAGCCATTATGTGCCCTTTGATTGACTTCTGGGTCACATATTTGATGTTGAACTCTGCTAGGAAGAAAGACCATTTGGCTAGTCTCATTAACGGCGAGGGTTTGTCGAAGAGATATTTGACGTGATCCATCTTGGAGACCAGATGCACTGTGTGCGATTGCATGTAGTGTCGTAATTTTCCAACCACCCATACTAGAGCTGCGCAGGTCTTCTGTAAAGCTGCATAGTTAAGCTTGCTACCTTGGAATTTTTGACTCACGAAGTAAATGCCATTCTCGATTTTTTATTCTTTCTTTTCTTGGCCCAACATGGCCCCAACTGCAGTGTCAGTTACAGTTAGGTATAGCAAGAGTGGCTTTTCTTTATGGGGAGGACAGAGGATTGGAGGATTCACAAGGTATGCCTTTATTTCTCGGAAGCGTCTTGGCATGCTAGATTCCACTCGATGTCTGCGTTCTTTTTCATTAGCCAAAAAATTGGCTCATACATGGAAGTCAACTAATTCACAAAGCGGATGATATACTGCAAGAACCCCTGAAATTACCCGGATCTGGCGTGAGGATCGGACATCTCGCTGCAATGTCGGGAGGTGTCGCTGCGTTTTGTAGAGTCACCACGCAGTTTTGATATAGCCCAAAACATTGAGAAAATGCTTCATTTTTGTTTTGTTTTTGTTGTTGTGTGATGAGATTTTTGAGTTCAGAGGTCAGGTTATGCCTCGGGAAGAGAATAGTAGAGCTCACCCGAGTCGCCTCGCATACACGAGTCTTTCGATACCCCTCTTTCTTTAAAAGTTGTGTGTGTGTGTGCTTTTAAAAATGCATTTTGAAAAGGATGTCTACATTGTATGCTATGTATTTAAGTATTGAAATTAATTGAAATAGATTGGGAAGGAGGCCTTACCAATGTTGGTTCGTGTCTATCTTCCACTGGGGAATGTGTTTGATTGAGTGTGAATAGTATTTCGGGACGGACCGGGATGGACCAGGATTGCCTCGGGGTGGACCGGTGTGTGCCGGCAGAGTTTCGGGATGTTTTTGGATAGCTCGGGACAAACCGATAGAGCTTCAGGATGCTTCGGGGTGTGCGGGCAGAGGTTCGGCGTGCCTCGGGATTGCTAGGTGTATTCGGGCAGAGGTTCGGCGTGCCTCGAGATTGCTAGGTGTATTCGGGCAGAAGTTCGACGTGCCTCGGGATTGCTAGGTGTATTCGGGCAGAGGTTCGGCGTGCCTTGGGATTGCTCGGGATGTGCTGGCTTCGGAATGCTCCGAAATGGCTCGGGATGGATCGGCAGGGCTTCGGGATGCTTTGGGAGCGACTCGGGATGGCTCGAGAGAGCCTCGGGATGGCTTGGGAGAGTCTCGGCAGGGCTTCGGGAGGGCTTCAGAGCGCCTCGGGGCGGCTCGAGAGGCCTCGGGAAGGGCCAGAGGGGGCTCGGGGAGGGAGGAGTGAAGAAAATGAGAGGGGGAGCCCTCTATTTATAGGCCCAAGAAAAATGCAAAAGTGTCCGCGTGGACTCTTATATCATTACCATTTTTTTGGTTTTCCCGGATTTAAGGGAATATTGTGGACTTTAAGGGAATTTTTTCCATGATGATGTCTAGTTGCAAAAGTGTCCGCGCAAACACTCCTGCAGGCTCAACTTTTTTCGTATTTCCCAAAAAGTCCTTTTATTTTATTTTATCCCGAAAGGGTCCTACCTTGGTTTGGTTGGTGGTTTTGGGGTTTTTAAAGGCTACAGGTCTTCGGGATCACGTTTGTGTGAGTCCGCGATGTTTCCCGTGTGTCGGATGGGGAGCGATCCGGATTGAGGTACTTACAGAAGCCTCTCGGCTACGTCACTTATGAAGGAAGTGGGGTCGTCGATAAAGATAAGGGTCCTGATCTGGATCGGCCGGCTACGCAAGCTTCATATTCTGCTGCATTGTTGGTTGCTTCGAAATTCAGTTTGATGGCTATGGGAGTGTGCTCGTCTTTAGGATTGACCAGGAGCATTCCAATACCATTTCCCTTCTTGTTGGCTGCCCCATCGAAGAAGAGTTGCCAGCGGTTTGCGCTGTCGAGTGAGAAGATTCCATCATCCGGAAACTGCAGGTCAGGACCCTTGAGTTCACTGCTTAGGAAGTCTGCCAGTTGATCTACCATTACTTGACCCTTTGTTGATTTTCTAGTCATGTACTTGATGTCGAACTCAGCCAGGAAGAATGATCATTTGGCTAATCTCATCGATAGAGATGGCTTGTCGAAGAGATATCTGAAGGGATCCATCTTGGAGACCAGGAGCACTGAGTGGGACTGCATGTAGTGTTTTAGTTTCCTGACTACCCATACCAAGGCGGTACAAGTTTTCTCTAATGCTGAGTAGTTGAGTTCACTTCCCCGAAGCTTTCGGCTCACGAAGTAGATTGCATTCTCAATTCTTGAATCCTACTATTCTTGCGCCAGCATAGCCCCAATTGACATATCAGTCACAGTCAGGTACAGGAGGAGTGGCTTATCTTCATGTGGCGGGCACAGGATTGGGGGATTCACCAAGTATGTCTTGATTTTCTCGAAGGCTTCTTGGCAATCGGAGTCCCATTCGATGTCAGCATTTTTCCTCATAAGCTTGAATATTGGCTCGCAGAGAGATGTCAGCTGGTTGATGAAGCGGCTGATGTATTAAAGTCTTCCCATGAAACTTTTTACTTCTGTCAGTGTCTGTGGTGGCTTCATGTCGATGATGGCCTTGATTTTCTTGGGATCTGCTTCGATGCCTCTTTCTGTGACCATGTACCCCAGTACTTTTCCTTGTTTTACGTCGAAGATGCACTTTGCAGGGTTCAATCTCATGGAGTGCTTTCTGAGTCTGTTGAAGAACTTTCTCAAATCTGTCATGTGATATATGTCTAATCCTTTGGAGTGGATGATCATGTCGTCGACGTACACTTCGATTTCTATGTGAATCATGTCATGGAAGAGGGCAATTACAGCCCTTTGGTAAGTAGCCCCAGCGTTCTTTAAACCAAATGGCATGACCGTGTAACAGTATGTTCCCCATGGAGTGGTGAAAGTGGTCTTGGCTTGATCTTCTTTGGACATCTTGATCTGATTGTATTCGGCGAAACCGTCTACAAAGGATTTTACTTCGAAATTTGCCATGGTGTCTACCAGCATGTCAATGTTGGGCAGTGGAAAATCGTCTTTTGGGCTGGCTTTGTTGAGATCTTGAAAGTCTACACAGCATCTGACCTTTCCATTGGCCTTGGTGACCGTTACAATGTTGAAGAGAAAGGTTGGGTACTCAATTACTCTGATGAAGCCGACGCGGAGCATTTTCTCAATCTCTTCTTTTACTTGCAGGGACCATTCTGGCTTGATCTTGCGCATTTTCTGTTTGACAGGCTTGGACTCAGGATCCAGAGGGATTCGGTGCTCCACAATTGAGGGGTCGAGTCCTGGCATGTCTTGGTATGACCAGGCGAACACGTCAACATACTCTTTGAGGAGATTTATCAGGGCTTCTTTTTCTGCACCGGCGAAGAAACTGCCCACTTGTGTCTCTTTAGGCTCTTGCGCTGACCCCAGATTCACTTTAGTCATAACCTTTTCGGCAGCTTGGGCCCGATTTTCCTCTCAGTCAGCTACACGCTGGAGAACTTCTTTAATGTATTGTTCGTTTAGTGTGTCTGCTTCGTTATTAAGTGAATCATTATTAGCTTCTTTTAAGTTGTTAGTTAACTTATCAGTTGTTAAAGTGGCAATGAGGGGATAATCTGAAAGGTCGAATTTTTCATTTAAGACGAAGGGAAATACATTGTTGGCTACACAATCATAGTCTTCTGGCGTAAAGCCGTCAGACGACTCATAGGACTTGACTTTGACAATGACAGACTCTGAGGGTTTGAGATTAGGTGTAGAGAGATATGGGAGTTGCCCCAGTTTGTCTTCCATCTGGCTCTTGCTTGGACTTGGTCCGGTGAAAGTCACCCAGTTTTTCAGTGGTATTGAAGGATGCTTGGTGAGGGTTCGGGGGTCTAAAGGCTTGGCTTCTGCTATCCCGATCATGGTGATCATGTTATCCTCGGAGCCCAGATCAATCAGGTTTAGAACCTCCATGACTTCTTTGAAAATATTCTGTAGAGCGGGTCCACTTAAAGCATCTTCCACTCTGGTTCTTTCTGCTTTGGAGTTACTGTTTCGAATGTGGCTTTGTAGGCTGAACCGAACAGCCTGTCTCCCAAGAAGAGTGTCTCGAGCTGTTCTTCTATGTCTGGGATTCCTTTGAATGAGTACTCATGCTGAACTGTGGTGGCAACTGGTCCAGGTAGTGCAGTGATGTCGAGGAATGCTCCCCTTATCGGATTAGCCTTGACTCCTCTGAAACGCTCGAGGTTATGTGCCAGCTTTCCCATCTTTTTTGTAGTCTCTGTACTGACTTCTCCTGTTCCTTTCTCATCTTCACCGGTTCTACTGTCGGTCCCCTCAGTTCTGTTATCGGTTCCCTCAGTTCAGCTGTTAGTTCCATCAGTTCCTTTCCGCTGTCGGTTCCTTTGACGAATTAGCGAGCGAGGTCAAAGCTGTAAGGTCGGAGGTTTGGTGTGCCATATGAGGTTCCCCTTTTATGGGCTGCTGCTTTGGTACTGGCGAGCCTCTTGTCTTCCCTGATGTCAGCTGGTGTAGGCACATAACCGAGCCCCTGGACTGTATTGTGGTCCTTGACTTTGATGACTTGGTGTTGGCCTCGTAACCTTTTGCTGAGCCCCAGTCCTGGGATGAAGTTCATTTTTTCCCAAAATAGTGGAAGGTCCACGCTGCATATTTGGATTTTGGAAGTTTCCAATGTGAATCCAGTTAATGCCATATCGTCATCATGCTTGATTTCTAACACTGGAATGCCGTTGGTGCAGGTCCCTTCGGTGGTGACGCTATCGCCGTAGACTGTTGTCAGCTCATTGCCTTGCATGAATTTGATACATTGGTGAAGGGTGGATGCCACGCCGTTTATTTGATGCAGCCATGGTCTTCCCAGAATAGCTGAGAAAGTGATAGGAATGTCCAACACTTGAAATTCAGTAGGCATTATCCGTTTGCCGAACCAAATGTTTAAAGTAGCAACCCCGAGAACTGTGCGGGAAGTAGAATCATAATCCTTGACAGTGTGGACTGAAGGCTTCAAGTCTGTGAACTTGATATCGAGCAGGTTCATCATCTTGGCGGGCAAGGCACTCATTCCGGAGCCTCCGTCTACCAGTACACGGGGAAGGCGATGCTCATCCAACTGAACAGTGATGTAGAGCGTCTCATTGTGATCTTTGTAGGTCCAAATCTGTGAATGTGATAATGTTTCCATAGTGGATGTTGCCGATCATCTGGATTACTTCTTCTGGAGTTGCGTCTACGGGGACCATAGTACGGGCCAAACTTTTCTCTAGCTTGAGCTTATGAGGGTATGAAGATGTGAGTAGAGACCAAAGGGAAATGTTCGCCTGGGTCTACTTGAGCTGAGTGAGGATCGGGTCCTCCTTTTCGGAACTTGTTTCTTCGAGCACGGGATGACCGGGTTGCGGCTTTGGATCTATGGGCTTTTTACTGGCCTTGGGCGGTGGCACATGGATTTGACCGGATTGGGTCAGAACATTGACGTCAGGCTTGGTCTCCTTCGAACATGTTTCTTTGAGTTGAGCCATATCAGTGGAGGATTTTTTGAAGCACAGGGCCATACGTCCTCTCTCAATTCGTTGACTGTTGATGTCTTTCCGGGGGCCTCAGCAGCTCTTCGGATTTTGTCCCAGGATACGGGTTTAGGTGCCACTGCAGGAAGGGAGCCTATGGTTTGACACAGTTGTTCGAATGTCAGTGCACAGAAGTGATTGCTAGGACTGAGCTTTGTCTTGTTCACCCTCTGGGGGAGGCTAGAGAGTTCTTGATTCATGCGAACTATTTCTCTGATCTCTTCGCGGTATACTGCATTTTTCTCTTTCTTGCTGAGCAGGCTTATGGTGTTCTTTAGTTGAGACAAGCAGTAATCATGGTTTGCTAAATTTCCTCCGCTCTTAGCCCAAATCTGCTCTCTTGTACTCGAGCCTTCGTCGAGAGATAGCGCTTGCGTTTTTTCCCAGGTCAGAATAGCCAATGCTTCTTTGAACCGTATGCAGCAGTCTAGGTAAACTTCCATCGGGGAGCGTTTTCTTTGCTGCTTTGACTGAGTGGCAGGTATGCTGGAAGGTGAGTATACTGCTTCCCGAACATCTGTCCATGTGACTGGCTTTTGTCCCAGTTGATCATTTCTGCAAACGAACGTTGTAGCCTGTGGAATCTCCTTTAGTATTTGTTGGTGGTGTATTTCCATATTTCTCTTCTTTTTTAATAGACCTTCCTTCTTCAATTGGACTTTTAGCTTGAGAACGGAAATGATCCGTTCCCATCCTCCCAGGACCCTTGGGATTTTGGTTTTGTTGATGCTGTGAGTTTCTTGGAAGAGTATGATTTCATTGTCTTCGTCATCGCTTTCATAAAGGGCTTGCTTCTCTCGGGGAGATAAGCGCTTGTATTCTTCGTGCTGCTTCCATTCCATCTCCTAGGTCGTTTAGACCGTTGACCACCCTCCATTTCCAGAGGGGGTTTGCTGAGAAGTGATGGTAATCCAGGAAATCGCCGTGGGCAAAACCTTTGAGGTTGAATTGATCCAGAGTAGCCTCTAGTTGTCTGTCTGAAGCGGCTTGTGAAGCTTTTCAGGGCTTGGTCCCTGTGAGTCTTCCGAGCTTTGTCTTCGTCCCAGAGGTGAGTTTCTTGCACAGCTAGTTCCAGGAGGGCTCTCCTTGCGAGAGTCAAGCAGTCTCCGTATGTGCGCGCTGTCTGGCTGGTGTCTAGAACTGTTATCACATCCATATCTCCGAATGGCGGAAACACTTGGATTACGTTCACGAAGGAAGTCATATTCGGACATTCCATGCGGCCTTCTTTGATCTCGGTCACCAAGAAGTCTGCCCACATCTGTTTGATCAAACTGACGGGCGTGTTGAATTCTGCGATGCTGATGGTCTCGTGATCTTGGTCAAGAGCCAAATCTATCAGTACTAGTAGCTCGGTGGCGGGCTGTCTGGATCCGTTGCCGTCATGGCCGGGAATAGGATTGAGTTTGAGCATATTGATGCTGAGGTGATCGTTCCTTTCTTCGGAAGTTTGAACTGTCTCATCAGGAGCACTTTCGTAGATGTTCTCAGGGTTGCTGCTGGATGCGTTCCTGAGGCTGATATGGCTTGTAGTCACATGAGAAGTTTTGTCTCCCTTGTTGATGCCTTCGGCCTTGGCGGTGCTCTTGGCTATAATTTTGACTAACGGCACGGGCCGGTTGCCACTGGGGCAGATACTTAAAGATGATGATGAGCCTTGAGCTCTTTTGGCAAGGACCTCGTTTACCATGATCAGGCAATTGTCGAGGGTAACTTCCACATCGCAGAATCTGACAATAAGGACTGGATCCTTGGTCTCGTCAGGATATCTAGAGAAGATGATGTTGACGAAGTCATCATCGGTTACATGATCAGAAGGGTTCTTTGTCATGTCAACCATTTGTTTCCACTTGACGAATAACTGTCTGTACTGGACATTAAGTTTGACGATTTCCATGGTATTTGAACCTTCATCATAGGTGACCTCATCTGAACTGGTGCCATCCTCGAATCTGAGCATGTTCACGCAAAAGTCTTCCTGCTGATCTGTCGCGTCTTCTACCCCGGAGAGTTCTGACTCATCTCTGCCTGATGGTTCAACCCAGATTAAAGGACGACTCGTGCCCTGTTGTGAAGCTGGTACTGCTAGAAAAGCTTCATGTCCTCTACTTAAGCAGAGGGGCTCGATGGGAAATTCCATGTGAAAAACATCCCAGACCACTGCCATGCATTCTTCACGAGTGTGCCGGTGCCTGTTGACCTTTATTGTGAATATTTCTTCGTCTGGTCTGGCCAGAGAGTTTTCTCGAAGGATGCTTACGAACTTTCGATCGGAGATGAGGGGTTTGTGTCATTGCGGTGTCCAAGGTTTCTTTCCATTCTGGATTCAAGTCTCGGAAATGGCAATTGAACATAATGAATCTGATTGCTTCAGGCTCCTCCTGCTCGAGGGCGTTGACGTAGTTGACACCTCCGGACTCGGAGGGATTCTGATGAGATTTGCCCTGGTTGTCCTTTTATCGGTTTGAAGGGGGTAGCACATGTACGCGGCTGCGGGCGCGCTTAGCTGGCACTTCGACTTCGTTGCCTATGAGAAAACTATCTCATGTGATGACCTCGATATCTCCCTGGTCGTTTTTGAACTTGAAACACTGATGGAGAGTGTTGGCTATGGCCTTCATGTGGTGTAGCCATAGGCGTCCCAGCAGAGCTGTAAATTCAGATGAAATGTCCATCACTTGGAACTTCACCGGCACCATTTGGGCTTTGAACCAGAGTTCTAGAGTCACGGTCCCCATGATGGGACGAGAGGTGATGTCGTATGCTTTGATAGTTCGGGCAGATGGGGTCATGTGGCCTTCATCGATGCGTAAGGCTCGCATCATGCTGAGGGGAAGGACAATGACTGATGATTCGTTGTCTACCAGGACTCCAGGAAGGGAGATAGTGTTGAGCTGAACAGTGATGTTCAAAGCTTTATTGTGTTCTGTAACCCCTTTCGGCAGGTCTTCATCACAGAATGTGAGCATGCTGCCGTACAGTCTGGAATCGTAGATTTGATCTCTTTCTGGAGAGGGGGAGTCATCGAGCCATCCATTTCCTGTCTTTCTCTTGAGAGGTAGAGGTTTTGGTGGTGCCTCGGTATTGCATTGAGGTTGCTTGTGGCGGTGGCCTCCCTTTGTCAGCACGTTGATTAAGAGCGAGTGCCCGGTTGGCTTTGACTTTCCTTTGCTGGCCCGTGCTCTGAAGTTTGATAAATTGAACTTTGGCTGATCCTTCTGGGGATTATGCTTCTTGTTGGCAGTAGGGTTGCCGGGATTTGAGACCTTCTTGTGTCCTGAGGCCTGAACTTTGGTGTCAGCAGGATATTTCGGCTTTCCCACCCCTGTCTGTTCTGAAGCTGTGCTGCTTGAAGGAAGGGAAGACTTGCTGGAGTAGAGTACATAGTAATCGAACTTCCCAGAGGGCTCTCCGAGTGTACCCACGCTGGTGTCTCCGGCTTCGAATCTCTCCTTAAGTTTCTACTGATAAGACTATTTCTTCTTCTTTCTGGGAGAATCACCCCTGATCATGTCCTGGAACTCGTATTCAAGGCATTCTGAGCAGTCACATATGTTGTACCAGATGTGGACGTCTGATGAGGGCTTGACTGGAAGAAGTGGAGGAACTGGCTCTGCAGTAGTCTTCTTTGGCACCCACTCGATGGAGTTTACACTGTTGTTGTTCGGGAAAGGGTTCCCGACTGTATTAGGTCCATGGGGGATGCTCTAACTTTCCTTCTTCTATCAGTTTCTGGATCTCATACCGCAACCCGATGCAGTTGTCGGTTGTGTGTCCATGGTATTCATGGAAGGTGTAGTACTTGCTTCTGTCGGCATTGGCTTCAGGATTCTTTGGTTTGTAGTTTTCAACAGGCTTGAGTAGGCCTTCTTTGACTAGACCCTCCAGCATCTTGCTCAGTGGAATATCTAGCTTGTCGAGGCGCATGGAAGGTTGCTTCCTGGAAGAGTCGTTGCTTTGCAGGGCTGTGCTCCCGTTGCTTGACTGATGTCCTTGATGGATGTGGTTGACAGTAGTGTCTTTTCCTTTCTGGGGCCGGTGCGGGGTCAATGAATGCGATTGCTTCAGATACGTAAGACGGAACTGTAGCCAGCTTCTCTTTTAGGTCCTTCTCGAACTGGGAACCCGCATTGACCATGGCTCGGAGATCTGGGAAGAAGTGGTGGCTGATGAGCGTTTTGATGGATGGCCTCATGCAGGACTTGAAGATCCGCATATGTTCGTCTTTGGAGAGTGGCTCCATGATTTCGGAGAGTTTCCAGCTCCACCTTTTGTAGAACTCCCCAACACTTTCGTCTGCCTTCTGTTAGGTGGTGTTTAAGTCTTCACGACTTGTTTCCCATTCCAGGTCGGACCGGTACCGTTCAAGGAAGATGTTGCTAATTTGATCCCATGTATGGCGATCTTCGAGCTTGACCCTTAGGAACCACCGTAATGCTAAACTCTTGAGAGTGTGCTGAAAATGGTCGGCCATTTGCTGGAGGGTTGCTCCTTTTGCTCTCATACCGAGAACATAAGTGTCAACATGTGTCTGAGGGCATTCAGTCCCGTCGAATCTGTCCATTTCTGGCATTCTGAACTTGGCAGGGAGAGGTGTGACCATTCCCGGATCTGTAGATCTGAGCGTTTCTTTCTTTTAGCTGCCCATGCTAGCTTTCAGATCTTTCATTTGTTCGACCATCCAGGCCAGGTTTGGGTCCAATGGTGGACTTGGAGGCTCGAGGCCGGGTGCTGCTATCAGAGAGGCAGTAATTGAAGGTGTAAGGCTTGATATATGTGGATATATGGTGGCCTTTTCTGGGTTATATCGGGGTTTTGTCCCGTTGTTTTGAGGTTCGTATATAGGTAACGGGTTGAGCCCGGGAGGATACTGGAGGATGTTGGGATTTGTTTGAGATGGTCCAGCGCTATGCTGGTTGTATTGAGTGATGGGGGTAGTGCCGGCTTTGCCGTATATGATAGGGGCGCCTTGAGAAGGGGCAATATGAAGCCTCGGTCGGCTGTTTCCTTGATTTGAACGATTCCCGAAAGGTTTGGGGAGCTGATCAGGGAGGATAGTCATCCTCAATTAGAACGAAAGTACCATCTGGCTGGGGGATAGCTGCTATACCTCGCTCATTCAGAAGTTGTACCACAAAATTCTGCTGATCCTCTTTCTGTTTCTTGTGAACCTCACATGCCCGGATGGCTTCTTCCAGTGTCATGTCGTTTATCGGTGGCGGGGTTCCGTTCCCGTCACGATTTCTCGATGAGTCTGACATATCGGAGAGTCTGGCTGTAGGAACTGAGGAACTGTCTGACGTTGCCGTAACTGTAATTCTGGCGAGGCGCTGACCCGAAATTCTGAACCACTTTCTGTTCGCTGCAGGGAACGAAAGGTAGGGCTTAGGTTTCGAAAAGGGTATTTGGCTCAAGGCTTTGGGCTTGTACAACGTGCAGTTACCGCTTAAGTTTACTTAAAACGCGTTTTCTCAGAGTCCTAATTGGTTGGAAAATATTGATCTTCTTTTTCACAACTAACCTAGGTCTTAGATCAATGGATCCCGGCACTACGTCTATAAGCCCCTCATTTTTCACCTGTAAATCGTCTTCCCGGGACGGACAATCCCGAGCGAGGGTCCTATAGGGCAAGCGGATTCCACCGACAAAGGGAAAAGTGAACTTAAGGCTAGCCGGTCATGTAAACTTTCAACGCATATGACATACGGGTCACGGTCGAAGTCAACATCCTTAAGTTAAGGCAGAAATCGTGCCAAAATTTCGGCATGACCTCTCTTGACTCGCTTTCGCGAGGGGCCTTAGATTTTGGCGTTGGCCAAGTCGTGGGTGGCATGGTTCATACGTTGAGGGTTTGATGACACTGCATCACATTGAACCTTCGGGTATGTTTTTAACACGGTTCTGCGTCAAAGTCAAAACTGAAAAGCTAAGACTTCGGGTCGAGAAACGACCTTCGATCTCAACTTATAACTTTGACTTGTGAGGGAGATCGGTGTAAAAGCATATACTTAGGCTTTATGACACGAACTAAGCCAAAAACCAACCAAGGTCTTGGACGAAGTGTGACACAAAGGGTGCATGGTTACACGGGCTAGGATGGGCTGTTTGGGATGACCCCGTGCGCGCTCGAAAGGCATAGGAAGGCCAATCAAACTGCAGCTGAACGGTCACCCCGGGTTAAGGGTTGTAGTATGCAGTGTACCGAGGCAGCAGTGTGCACAGTGTGCGGTGTACCGAGGCAGCAGAGCGAGTAGTGTGCGGTCACTAAATTCTTTTTCTGAGTAAAATAGAGGTTTTCAGAATGAGTTTTAAAGAATTTATGAGCAGTTCAGAATATTGCACAAAGAATCAAATATGAACGAAAATGCACAAACATGCTATGATTTTGAAAGAGATGAACAGCAACATCTTTTTTAAAAAAACAGTCCAATGTTTTGAAATCGGAGCTGTTTGAAATTTCCTTTTTTTTTTGAAAAGAAAAAAGAAGTAACACGAAACATAAAGAAAACACACACGCACACAAAAACGAGGAAGGGTAAACGAAAGTTTGACCCAAAAAAATGCTTTTAAAACAAAGGCAGTTTTGAAAAAACATGTTAAGTACCCAGCGGAGTCGCCAACTGAAATTACCCGGATCGCGCGGATGCGGCGAGCGATTTTTGATTTCACGAAAAAGAGAGTCGCCACGCCGTTTTGTATTATGAGTCTAAACTTTGAAAAAGGCTAGTTTGAAAAGGAGGTCATTTTGATTGGGAGCCAAAACTTAGAAAAAGGCTTTTTGAAAAGGAGGTCGTATTGATTGGGAGTCAAAACTTAGGAAAAAGACTAGTTTGAAAAGGAGGTCATTTTGATTGGGAGCCAAAACATAGGAAAAGGCTGTTTGAACAGAGATTGTTAGGTTCGGAGGTCAGGTTACGTTTCGGGAAGACTATCTGGAGATCACCCGAAATGCCTCTTATGACGAGTCTTTCTACCTTTCTCAAAAAGCGTGCGTGTGTGTGTGTGTGTTCGTGTTACTTTTGAAAACGAGTTTGAATGACAAACTTTAATCTTGGTTTGAATGACAAACGTTGATTTTGAAAAGGATTTTTGTGTGGCAAACCTTTGATTTTGAAGGAGTTTGAAAAGGGAGTTTGAATGACAAACTTTGGTTTTGAACCGGGCATTATGATGTTACCCTTTTTTGATGAAAACAATGGCAAGTAAGAAGCGATCGACAAGTCATTTTGTGACTCGGACGTTTGAAAGTAAATACTATCAACAATCCAAATGGTTTGGACTTGTAAATGACATTATTGAAATTGACGGTATCAACAGATCGAACGATTCGGACGGTAAAAGTGCAAATCGACGAACTTAACGGTTCAGACTGTAAAGGTGCGTAAAGTAAATAGCAATATCAACGGTTCAAATGATCCAGACGATAAATAGCAATCAACGAACCAAACGATTTGGACGATGAAAATGACGGTTGACGAACCGAACGGTTCGGACGGTAAATGACATAAAAGTAAAAATGGGACTCGATCTCCGTTTTATCCCTAAATTACTTCTCTCGAGAGAGGAAAGCTGATCGAGGACTAAAACATATCGAGACCCGTAGACGGCGTTTCGTCTACATTTTGGAGAGTTTGATCGGATCGAAAGTAGCGTAAAACGAGGCGAAGCGGAGTTTGAGAGTGAGAGTGTTACCAATGGCTAGGTGTTGACTCTTTTGCTTAGGAGGATGTGTACGGGATACGAAAAGGTGTTTGAAAGGTGTTTTGGACGTGTTTGGCTCGTGTTTGGCTTGGAAAACGTGGTTTTCATGCAAATTGAAGTGTTTTCGAGGCTCGGGAGGGTGTTTGGTTGCTGGAACTGAGGTGTTTTGGGGGAGAGTAAATATTTTTGGGCCTTATTTACTGAAGGGGAGGGGTTGTATTTATAGGGGGTGAAACTGAAGAACAGGCCGTCCGGCCATATCCTCAATTTCAGGGACCTCTTGGGTATTTTGAGAATTGCTGAGACTGATTGATTAATCTTTAAGAACAGGTCGGCCGACCAGTCACTCAATTTGAGGGAATTTTGGTCTTTTCAACCTTGAATTTGATTGATGTTGATTTGGGGAGGCTTGCATGTTTGCCAAGTGTCCATGCTTAGTCACTAAGTTAGGATTTTTGCTCCGTTAAGTCGGGTTTTGACTGTTTTCTAAATAACTATCCGAGAAAATGTCGGAATAGTCCCGGAAAGTCCAGAAAATTGCATATTTCTGGGAAAGTGGTATTTTCACGTGTGCGAACGTCGGTTGAATTCACTTTGGATTTTGGATGCACGGGGCAGTCCTGGAAAGTCTCGTTAACTTGGAAGGTGTGAGTTAACGGATTCTCGTTAACTTGGAAAGTGTGAGTTAACGGATTTTAACAATTCGGATTTAGGTACTTACAGTAAGTTTCAATGTTCCGCTATGTGAATAGTGAACAAAGCCAATATCCTTAAGTCAAGATCGGGTCAAAAATTTGGCATGACCTTTCTTTGCCTTGCTTTCTCAAGGGATCTTTGACTTTAGGTTTTGACTAGGTCATATATCTCATGGATGACGCATTAAAATACTTGATGACGTGGTGTCACATTGGGCGTTGATGTATATCCAATATAGGTCAGTGTCTGAGTTAACGCTATAAGTCAAGAACGGGTCAACAGATGATTCTGCCGAGCTTGCTTTCGCAAGTGACCTTGGCTTTTAGGTTTTGAGTCAGAAAATGATCGACATGAGATATATATCTAGGCTTTAAGACACGGACAGGGTCAGAAACAACCAAGTCTGAGACAGAGTGTGAAGCAAATAGTGCATGGTTGACACTGGCGAGGATGGGATGTTTGGAATGATCCCGTGCGCGCAAGAGAGGCATAGGAACACCTTTCAAACTGCAACTGAGAGCATCCCGAGTTTGGGATTGTAGTGTGCAAGTGTACATGGTAAGAGTGCGCGTAGTGTGCGGTCACTAAAATTCCTTTTTGAGTCAAAATAGAAATTTTGCAAGATGTGTCTTAAAGATATTTACACGTATATATATATATATATATATATATATATATATATATATACATATATTTTTCTCTTTGAATAAGCAAGACAAAAAGAAAAGTAAAATGGACACACAATAGTCAAAGAAAAGGGTAAAACGAAAGTTTGACCTACACTATGTTTAAAAATCCTTTTTAGAAGTTTTAAAACAACTCCCCAACAGAGTCGCCAGCTGAAATTACCCGATCCGGCTGCGCCCGCTAGAGATGATCAAAACCGGTTTCGGGTCCGATTTCGGTTCGGAACCGCCGGTTCCGGTTCGAAAAATGTATGACCCTTAACCGGCCCGGATTGCTCACGGTTCCGGTTTCGGTTTTCTCCCCGGTTCGTCCGGTTTCGGGCTTTTTCCGATCCGGTTCCGGTCTGGTTCTATTGAAAAACAATGAATTTTCGTCCGGTTCCGGGCTTTTTCCGGTCTGGTTCACCATTTTGGTGACCCTTAACCGGCCCGGCTCCAAACTGGTTCCGGTTAGCCTGGTTCCGGTTTTCTTGACGGTTCATGGCGGTTCCGGGCTTTTCCGGTCCGGTTTTTCGGTTTCGGTCCGGTTCCAGTCCGGTTTGGCCATCCCTAGCGCCCGCGACTTCGAATGTCAGGGCCTGCCCCTTTAGAGAGGCGAGAGATTGTTTTAAAGATTGGATGAATTAATTTCTTTTGGAAAAAGAGAGTCTCCAAGCCGTTTTGATTATGCCCAAAACATTGAAAAAAAAGCTTTTTGTTGTGTGATGAGATTTTGAGTTCGGAGGTCAGGTTACGCCTCGAGAAAAGATTTTTTAGTGCTCACCGGAAATGCCTCATATACATGAGTCTTTCTAAACCCTTCTTTGAAAATTGTGTGTGTGTTTGTTTTAAGAAATAAAATATATTTGAATATAAATAATGAAAGGACAATGCACGGAACAGGAACAAACCACTATCCCCGTCAGACCTCCATTTTTGTGCACATTGTGCCTGGAAGATCTTTTAGGGTGTCTGGAAGATCTTTTAGGATCATTTAGATAGTTTGGGTCTATATATAGTGAGTAAAGACTACATTATGAACGATGTATTTACACAGTAATATTTAAAGACTTGGAAATTAAAGCAGTTATTTGGGATTCGGAAGGAGATCTCACCAATGTTGGTTTCTTTGTATCTTCCTAGGGGGAATGTGGTTGATTCGTGGTGTTTTAAAGAGGAAATAAATTCTGCTCTCACTTAGCCAGAACCTCCCCTAATTAACTCTCTTTTTGCACTTGCTGAACTCGCGAATTTTGGCCACTTTTGAGTCGTTGTTGGGTGTCGTTGGTGTTTGTTGGCATTTGTGAGTAAGTGTGGATAAATGGGGATTGATTGAGGATGAATGGGGGTTATTTTTGTGTCAGGAGTTGATCGGGATGAACCGGGATGGATCGAAATGAGAGGGAATGAAAGAGGATGGATTGTTG
The DNA here is from genome assembly GCA_022495995.1 of Adenophora triphylla var. japonica. NCBI lineage: Eukaryota > Viridiplantae > Streptophyta > Magnoliopsida > Asterales > Campanulaceae > Adenophora > Adenophora triphylla. Next base: position 90,615 of record JAFEMH010006562.1, read on the forward strand.
TGATGTTTGTGAATCGGGAGGTGTTTTCGTGAGGATTTTGAGGGAATGTGAGTGAAGCTGATTGAGGGAATGAAAGGGGATGATGTTTGTCATGTGTGTTGATGATATTGAAGCTGCTGGAGGCCAGTATTTAAAGGGTCTGAGCCTGGACAAAGTGGTCCGTACGGATTGACCTTTAATCAGTCAATTGGTCTGCACGGCTCTGACTTTAATCAATCAAACGTCTTGACTTGTGTGTCATGTGACGTGTTGACAATGTGGTCCGCACGGACCAAACATGCAGCAAAGAGGTCCGCACGGCTCACTCTTTAATCTGTCAGCTTTTTTGACTTTTGTACCATTCATGCAGAAGTTCTTCAAGTTTTTAAATGCCTGAAAGGTCCTTCTGGCGTTTGGCTGGTCCGTTTGATCCTCGGGAAGCCACTGGACTTTTTGATCGCGGGGAAGTGTACCCTCGGTGTCCTTTCCGCATGCTCAGATGGAGAGCGGTCCGGATTAGGGTACTTACAAGTATAACAAAAACCGAGAAGGGAAAAAAGAAAATGACGGGAAGGCTTACCTCACTTAGAATAATGCCCTTTATGTTGCCCAAGTACTCCCTGCTCGGCCTGATATCTATGAAAGTGTCGAGCAGGTCCTCGTCCATAGCTCGGTGGACGACAGGCTGACCTAGCCTGAGCTTGGGGCACTTCCTAGCCAGCACGTCAAGACCCTTGATTTTCGGGTAGATGGTTAACTCATTACTCACTACCTCGGCCTCAGCATAAGATTTTGCATGCCAGGCAGTGACTTTCGAGGAGGAATATTCAACGGCAATCCTTTTGGAGGGAGGCTCCTCCAGCACGGACTCCACCCTTTGCCACTTTTGGGCAGGGGTTCTCTCGCCGGCACCAGCCTCCTCAGTCTCAACTAGACCGACATTCCTCAAGGCCTCCTCGGTTTCAGGAGCCAGAACATGGGAGCTATACCCCTCTTCAATATGGGCTTCTTGCCTGTTATTGCCTTCCTCGGTGGAGGTAGTAACACCCCCTACCCCCACCGGCTTCAAGGGCAGAGCCCAGCGTCCTTGGTGGACAAGACAGATTGACGAGCAATGGCATCGTCTCGTCTTTTGTTTCTGGCCGAGGACCGAGAGGTCCGTCTCTTCAACTTCACTAGAGCTTGGGGATCAAGAATTTCTTCCTCCATTTTTTTGATCTGGTCCTCAGTTAAACTTAAATCTGCAAAAGACGAGAAAGGACAATTAGTAAAATAGCGAGGAAGGATAAAATAGCAAAAAAAATTTCTACAAGTATGGAGATGAGGAGAAAGGGAATTTACAGTTGACGACGTTGTCAATTTGCAGACATCGCACTCATCGTGGAAAACCAGACCGGGGTGCACCATCCAATCTGAAAATCTATTTCCCCTTGTGACGGGGAAGAGGGGCACCAAGCCGGCCAAGGGCCCTGGCATGATGCCTTCCTGAACATAATACCTCTGGTCGGTTTCCAGACTTGACCAACACAGAGTTCCCACCTCGGCAAACTGCCTTAGCCTCTTAATTAATTGGACACTCCACTTCGGCCTCCACACCTGCTCGGGCAGACTGGGGTACTTCGAGGGAGCAGCAAACTCCCAACCTTTTCGGCCTTCTACCCTAATGACGTGGTTGTTCCACCCTGACACTTTGCTAGACATAGGGTAGATGAGCTTGGATTGATTAGGGTCACTCCTTATTATCAATATCCTCGTATCCTCCTTATAGCTAACTGTAAAGAAATGGTGGAAGGCGGATTGACAAGCTTCAAAACCTAAGCTACGACAAAGAACTATGAAGCCGATGAGGAATCTCATGGCATTGGCACCTAGAATGGCCGGGATAGCTTGCATGTCCTCCAAGAATTCACAAATGAAGGGGTCTAAGGGGAGGCGCAGGTCGAGCTGTAACTGCTTGTAGAAAAAATGGATGTAGTTCAAAGAGTACATGAAATCCTCCATCGCCTTTTTCATTTTTTGACATGGGCATCGGGGAGGTAGCTAAGTCGGTATTCATCCCTTGATACCCCATACTTGGAGTGTACCTCCTCTAACATGGGCTCCCCGGCTTTAATAGGTTTAGGCCTAGGGGTATAACTCCTACCTCGATTGGACCTCCCTCGTACTCTCCCTCGGCCTCGAGAATGGGCTCTCTCGGTGAATGCTTCTACGATCCTCCCAGAAGTTGAGGGACCAGTAGAACAAACAATATTACTTCCTCTTCCCGGCATGGCTGCACAAATAAAAGAACAAGGGTCAAAGTTTGGCTAAGGAAAACTTAAAAATGAGGATGAGGAAGCATCCCTCCTCGTCCTAGCAATTAAAATCGAGGATGGATTTTTACCTAACAAAGGTCGCTTCAAATGGTCAGACTTCAAGTTATACAAGTTGATATGGTCAAGGATCTCAGTCCAATCGTGGAACAGCACAACATTTAGGGATTCAACATCTAGTCGGTCAATCCTAAACCGACTTGGGTAATGTACGTCGGTCTTAGGAGATTGGTACCTCGTCACTATCTCCCCGATTTCATTCAAACTTAACATCATCCATGGACCATCGATTTGTTGGTAGATCCTAAGATTTTGGGCGTGATAGCAGTACAAAGCATTTGGATTACTTCTGCATGTTCTTGTCATTTCTAAATACGAGAAAGGCACAAGAAAGGTTCAAGAAAAGCTTCAAGAACACCAACAATGGCGGTATGAACGAACACGCCAAGAACAACACCAAAAACCCAGAAATTTGCAGAGACTAAGCGAAGGGAAGAAGAAATTATACCTAAAATTGGACTTTGTTGATGAAGATCACGAAGGAACCAAATACGAATTCAAGAAAATCAAGCACGAACTCAGAAATTTCTTACGGTTTGAAGCTCAATAGTTCTCTCTCAAATGACAACAATGATAAAAGAGAAGAAACGAAATGGGTTTTAGCTTTTATACCCAGATCTAGAACAGGTACAGGTCAAAACCCGGGTTAAGGTGCCGTCACCATCTCCACATTTAATGATATAGAGTGTTCCCAAGGCGAATGCCCATACCTCGTAAATCGCGCACATCATTGTATAAATAACCGACAGATAATGGGATGCTTCGTGATTCGTAAAAAACCCGTTCGTATCCGTTTAAGCCGAGGTCGAGCATCACTTCCTACTCGGCATAGCCGAGCTAGAAAGTCGGGGGACACTGAACTGTATAAATCGAGGTACGAACGTGGATCAAAATCGGGAAAGACCAAATGGATTGAGCCCAAAATATAATCCATATAAGTTTCAAATACGACAAAGGGAGTGGGCTTTCCCTACCTTTGCTTGTCGTGCCTTCTCGTCATTCCCATTATGTCGACCTAAAAATAGCAGAGCATATAATGAATAAGACACATAATTCTTGTATGTCGACAAGACATATTCTCATATGGCGAGAAGCATCTATCAAGGCCGACCTGGGGCTCACCAAAAGACGAGGAGCACCTCCTCGGTCATCAACAAGGCAAGAAAATGAACTTATTTTATCCTTGCTCTCCTCTCTTACTCGGCACTCATTTAGGACGACCAATCATAACAAGCCGAGTAGCATGCTTCCTAGGCATAAGAATAGAAGACAATACTAATCCTAATACAACAAGGATTGTGGAAAGTTATAATCACACTAGAATTATAACATTCTCTCTCACAACTTTCTAATCAAAGATGAACTCTATATCATTACACCTATAAATACAAGTCATAATTCACATATTTTGATAACGCATCTTTTGACTCTCAATTGTTATCAATTGATTTCTCTTTATATCACACAAATAGTTACTATCATGCGGGATGATCCTCGCCGGTGAAGTCCCGATTTAACTTACGTGTTTGTTCATATTTTTTAAGTTATTCAAGCATTAAAGTATTCAAATATTAAAAAGATACAACCTGTCAATTGATTTGCAATGATGTGAACGTTTTTTGGTATCATCAATCAAGTGGCAAACTCAAATGAAAAGCCGATTTAGAAAAGAAAATGTGAGTTGTCATCTTAAATTTCATTCATGAGCACTGAGCACATAGACATTAATGATAAACTGAAACATTCAGAAGAGTCCACTCAATGCCAAAAAGATAATTCTATTTCCCTGCAAATCGAAGATAATAAAAACCAATAATCTATAGTATAAATGAGGGTGGTCTTTTCACTGTTCAATGAACAGTTCCACTCGCGAAAATTCTCATTTTGCCCACATTAATTTGTCCATTTTCCATTTTGCCCTTAAAAAAAAAATTAAGTATGTCGTACGACATACTTGCCCTTAATTTTCAAAAATAACTTTTCCTTCCTAAAATTTGAATTTTAAAATTTAAAATTAAGTATGTCGTACGACATACTTGCCCTTTAAAAAAATAATAATAATTAATTAAAAGAGAATAGAGAAATTTAAAAAAAATAAAATACGTGGCCTTGAACACAGGCATGTGCTAATAATTAAATAAAATATAAATAAATCGGATAATGATTCTCATTTGGCTCGCCGCTCGCTACTGACCGGAGCACGGTAGAGTGTCGGTGAACAAATCTAACCGACGCGCACTCTCACCAAACTCCATTACTCAGCTTAACTCTCTATCACGCTCTTCTTGGCGAGTGATTGAAACTCCACTTCTGGTGATTCGGACTTTGGTAGCGTACTTGCCGCTTGTTCAACTGAAAGTCACGTTTCAACCTCTTTGTATGATTGGACGGTGTCTTACACGCTCCTGCTCAAGTAGGATTTGCTCTCTCCAGTATAATCAGGGTTGGGTTGAACATTGGGATTAATTAGATTTTGGTTTATATTATCGACCTTAAGGTTTGTCCATTGCACATTTGACCCTTCATCTTTAGAGTTTCTTCTATTTTGACTACCAGGAGTAGATTCTTAGTGTTGGAGTCCATTGAGCATTCACATGCTCTTACTAACCATAAATGGTTGAATAGGGAACAGGAAAGACATCTAAGTTCGAGTTACCAAGTAATATTTATCGCATGTCAGAGACGGACACAAGAGTACTATATGGATGGATGATAGTGAACTCAATAGCAAAGTTGGTTGTAATATAGCGATAAATGTAGTTATTTATTTTTTAAATATTTTATGTTCAATTTTTTTACTGTTTTATATTTGTACACTCAGTTTAAATTTATTCTAAATCCACTACTGTTGTATGTTTAGGACTTAGGGACATCTTTTGCGAAATTTGACTTTGTCTTGCATTGATTCACAATCTTTCTCTTCATCTCTCTTGTTTTTTTTCATCAATCTCTAAAATTTTTAAAACCCTAACTAGAGTTGTGCATTAGTTGGCTTTCACTTAGAAGTTTCCTTAAGATGAATATCAATTTGTCATTATTATAAAAGCATATGCAAGTCATGTAATAATAAAATGACATCTATTGATTACTTTGTTCATATATATTCTGAACGAGTAAGCAGCCTCAAGTCTCAACTATTTCTCGAAAGATAAATAAGTCATTTGTTTTTGAACAAGTATATCACGTGAACTTAGACACAAACCTTGGTTCATATCTCTCTAATCAAAGGTCAAATTTGTTCACCTTGACCGGTATGCTCGAAAGAACACATTTTTTACAAATCAACACATCTCATTCAATCACGTAGAATTATGAGATACCGGGTAAAGAATTGGTATATGAAATTGGGACCTCCAACATTAGACACTCCATATTTCTTACTTTAGGGTGCAACCTTATAACACATAAAACTTGAAGGTCGAACATGAAAAAAATTATAACCCATTTGAATTAGTAAGTCATTACTTTTTAAACAAAATCTAAGACCCCTTTGTCGGCTCTGCTTTATAATTCCATCTCTCACTCACAGCCTCAAAAATCTCTCTCTCTTCTCTTCTCTTCTCTCTCACACACAGAACACACACTCTCTCTCTCTCTCTCTCTCACACACACACAGAGAACACACACACACACACATACAGAGAACTCTTTCTCACTCTCTCTCTCTCTCTCTCTCACACACACACAGAGAACACACACATTCACGAGTGGACAATCTGATTACAAGAACTGGACAGTTCAACTTTACTCTTTTTTTCCCCTTCCCCTGCATTTCCAGCCCATTTCCGGCAGCTTCTCCTTGTAAGCAATTTTCCCTTTCACACCTTAACATATAAATGTGTGTGTGTATATGTGAACTGCTTGATGACATTATTGTGATGAACATTCTTGGTTTGAGTTTGGTATTTTGATGAATTTAATGATCTTCATTCAATTTCTCTGTTAATGTTCTTCCCTGATCTGCTTTGTTACACAGTACAATTAAACTCTCTGTTAAATGCTGCAAGTTTATATTTTTAATGCTGTTTGATTTTTCTTTATTAATTTCTGGAAGACTGGAACAGAAAATTCTTCAAGGGTTTAGAAGTTTTAGCATTGATTTACTCACTATTGCACCCTGTTCATTTATTTATTTATTGGTATTTTAGGGTTATGACTGAGAGATCGCTGGATAAATTCTGAGATTAATTGGTCTGGGATGTGAAAAAGATTCAATTTTTTTAAGCTTTTCTTTTCCTATTTCAGATGGTTTCTGGTTCGATTTCTATCCCTTATATGAGCTAATATACTGCACTATGTACAACACTCTACTTTTTTTCAGTCCAATGCAATTAAATGAATCTTTTTATATATCATATTTTACTTTTCTGGCTTTAGTTCTTATAGTTTGTTATACATTCTACGTTTTCAGGTGATTTTGTTCTTTAACTTTAGAAGATAGCAATCTCATTATAAATTTGGGGAATCCCGTTGGTCTCGAAAAAATGGTGCTGGGCTTGGGGGCAAAACCTCGGAGAAGCCCCTCCGTTCAAGTTGATTATCGAATACATATTCAAGAAATTAAACCTTGGCCCCCATCTCAGTCCTTGAAATCGCTCCGTTCTGCTTTAATTCAATGGGAGCATGGTGATAAGCATTCGGGGTCCACCAAGACAGTTATCCCTTCACTCGATGGGAAAATTGAGTTCAATGAATCTTTTAGGCTTCCCGTCACGCTTTTAAGGGATCTTTCAATTAAAGGCGGAAATGGGGATGTTTTTCAAAAGAATTGCGTAGAGTTTAATTTATACGAACCTCGAAGGGACAAGACTGGTCAACTGTTAGCAACTGCCATTGTTGACTTGGCTGACTTTGGTATTGTCCAAGAGGAGATGAGCACTAGTGCACCCATGAACTGCAAGAGGACTTTTGGGAACACTTCTCAGCCAGTGATTTTCCTTCGAATCGAACCAATCGGACGGAGGCGTTTATCGAGGGATAACCTTTTGAGAGAAGAATCGATGGAGAGGAACACTTTTGAGTCCGTTTCTGCGTTGATGAATGAAGAATATGCTGAGGAAGCTGAGACTACTACTTCTTGTACGGATGATGATGGTTCCTCCCATTCTTCTTTAGCTGTTTCTTCTTCTGCTCTCGAGTCAAATGGGGATTCGAAAACTCATAAAAAGCAGGTAATCCATCCCAAAATGAATGATCTTTTTCTCCCAAAAAGAATGACCTTTTGAAACTTTTACTTCAAAAAACGTTGTCCCTATTTTTTTTTCACCGTTCATTATATTTGAGCTAAACTAAAAGTTTGTAAAGGTTCTAAAGTAAGCAAGAATATTTATAATTCTTTTCTATTAAAAAACATTTTTTTCAAAGTGATCCTTAAATTCAAAATGGTCATTCATTTTGGACGGAGGGAGTAACATAATATATTACAAACTTGACACTTGGAGAGTGAAATTCGCCATTGGTGGGGATTGAACCCTGACCTTTTCTATAAAAAATGATACTTGATGTCGTTTGAGCTAGAGCTCTTTGGTAGTGGATACCAACTTATAAGCTGCTATGATATGTTCACGCATTTTTTCGCATTTTCTTGTCTTCCATCGGTTCAATAACCAACTGGAAAACAATTGCAGAACGGATCAGAGGCAATGAAGGTTAATACAAAAGAAAGTATGGACCAAAAGCGAGCAAAATCATTAGCTGGACCAGAAGGCGTACTGATGGAAAGTTCATCTTGCTCATCTTCAACAAACTCATCAACATATCTAGGAAGCCCAGAAAATGTTCGAACTACTTCATCCAATATTCAAGAATCGAGCTTCCCATCGAACCCAAAAAAAGCAGGGGGCTATAGTGTTCAATCCTCCTCATCATCTATAGCTTATGAAGGAACAGATGATGAGTTGACCAGTGGACTTTCAACCATTAAATTATCTACCTCTTATACCATTGGCGGAGGTAGGGGAAAGGTTAGGGGCAATTGCCCCCCTTTGTTTTTTAAACTGCACAAATTTAACACTACAAAATTTAAAAATATTGTTTTACATCTTTAAAACTAATACTTTTCCCCCTTTAAACATAGAAAAAATGACACTATATAAAATTTTTGCCCCCTTTTGAACTAAATTTTGTTATTAAATTATAATATTTTATATTCAAAATAATTTTGCCCCCGTTTACAAATATTTCTGTCTCCGCCACTGTCTTATACAGAATCCCAGGTGGATAAGAAGTTGGTCTTTTCAAAGTCAATGGAATCTCGAGCCCGTGAATTTGATGATGAAATCGCTCATACTGATGGAACGGAAAATGATAGATCAACGAGCATGAAATCTGTCAGTTCGTTAGTGGACTTGGGACAGAGAAATGGATCAGTCGGGAGCAGCAAAACTGTAGAAAAGGTGAAAGATGTTGGTCTTCGGGCTGAGAGTGGTGCTCGAGGCCCTTCAAGCGATGAGGGTAAGGTACAACATCTGGAGCATAGAGTACAGATGCTTGAAAGGGAGTTGAGAGAGGCTGCTGCTATTGAGGTTGGCCTTTATTCGGTAGTTGCAGAACATGGGAGTTCCATTAATAAGGTCCATGCCCCTGCTCGACGCCTCTCCAGGCTCTACCTTCATGCTTGCAAAGAGAATTCTCAGTCAAAGAAATCTAGTGCGGCAAAAAGTGCTGTCTCCGGATTGGTTTTGGTCGCTAAAGCATGTGGCAATGACGTTCCAAGGTACTTTCTTGACCTAATCCTTTTTTGAATCTCATGAAAATTACTCCCTCCGTCCCATATATTTTGGCCACCAGACAAAATCTTGTTCATAAAAATCTCAATAAATGCATTGCCTAATTTTCCAGTGTTCATTGCGTTGCCTATTCTTTTCAGTTCCATTTATACCCTTCTTTAAATTGCTTTTATACATGATATACCAAAGTTCAAGAAAGAATATCAAAAGTCAAAACTAGGTATAAGGGGAAAAATAGGTCATTAATTTGCATTGAGTTTATAAGTGGTGAAAAAAAGGACGGCCAAAAATGAAAATGTGGTCATTATAAATGGGATTGAAGGATTACTAGTACTATATGCTTATTTATTTTACCTCTCTGAGCGCAGGTTGACTTTCTGGTTGTCGAATTGTGTTGTATTAAGAGCAATAATTTCCCAAGCTTCTGAGGAAAATGTTGACCAAAAGAGTAACAGGAAGGGAAACAATGAGAAAATGTCTCCACTCAAGTGGAAAGAATCTCCTTATAGTAAGGAGCCGAGACTTGCTCTACGTGGAAGAAGTTTCAACGAATGGGAAGATCCTAGTACATTTATTTCTGCTCTGGAAAAAATTGAATCTTGGATCTTCTCCCGAATTGTCGAGTCTGTCTGGTGGCAGGTTGTCGCACGATCCATATTCAATACTCCCCCGTCCTATAATAAATGTCGCATCTTGACTTTTTAGTCAACTTGAAAGAATTTTGACCAAAAACTTATTAAAACCTAATCATTCTTATGAAATTCTAAAAATTGTTAATGAGAGAACTTTTAATGGTGCAGCAATAACAAATTTTATAATCTAATGAGAATGATTAGATTTTAACTTCATGGTCAAAGTTTAATCAATTTGATCAACAAAGTCAGATGCGACATTTATTATGGTGTAAAGGGAGTACTTATTTTAATCGACCTCCATTTCTTTTGCATTGGAGGGTAGAAGTATTTATTTAAGTGATTGACTTTCTTGCCCTTACTTCTGCAGACTCTCACTCCTTATATGCAATCTGCTGCTGCGAGGGCTATTGTTAGAGTTGTAGGTTCAGAATCTAGTAAAGCCAGTCAAAGAAAGTCAACTTCACGTGATCAAGAGCAAGCAAACTGCTCTGCTGAGCTCTGGAAGACTGCTTTCATGGACGCCTGTGAAAGAATTTGTCCCGTTAGAGCCGGAGGGCACGACTGTGGTTGCTTGCCGGTGCTCTCGAGACTGGTAAATTTTTACTTCATCCATTCCAAATTTAATGTCCATTTCAAAAAAAAAAATAATAATAAATAAAAAATAATAATAATAAAAATAATAATAATAATAAAAAATATATATATATATATATATATATATAATAAGTATTCATTTTCTAGTGAAGTTACCAAATCCTATACTGTGATCATTAAGGGTATTTATGTCCATGTGCTAGTAAGAATGTGTTAAAGTCTTGCGTGAGTTTTATGAACTAATTTTCTACTGTGAAAATAGGTAATGGAGCAGTGCATGGCTAGATTGGATGTGGCTATGTTCAATGCTATTCTTCGGGAATCTGATGATGAGGTTCCTACTGATCCAGTATCCGACCCAATTAGTGATGCCAAAGTTCTTCCTATTCCAGCAGGGAGTGCTAGCTTTGGGGCTGGTGCACAACTAAAAAATGCGGTGAGAATTACCAATTTACCCCTACATTAGAAACTTCAAGATTTTCAAATAATCTGCATTAAGCCCATGTGTGCCCTGACCCTTCCTTGGACCTCGCAATGGGAGCTATGTTAGCATTGGGTTATGGAAATTTCAGTAAAAACACACCTATTATAGGACTAATAAAGTTTCTAATGAGTGTTTAATAAAATAAAGTCTTCAACATATACGTCACTATTATTATAATTAGATTATATTTTATAATATTTAAATATTTTTATTAGTACTTTCTTTGACCCATAATAAAATTTATCTTGTTAATTATTTTGATAAATTTGTCTAAACTTTGACAAAAAATGAAAAAAATAATAATTATGATACTCTATTAAAATATTATTAATATCAATAGGTTAATATAAATAAAATTACATTTTAATACTAGATCAAATATAATTTATATGAAAAGTTAAAATATTTCAACAAAATAAAGTATCATTTAATATATAAATAAAATAGTTGATGGATGGATTTGAACTCATTCCATTTTTAACTCTTTCTTTCTCCTTCTTAATTGCTTAAGCTACTCATTTCCAACTTAAAATTAATAGTCTTTTTTAAGACAATCTTAATTAATTAAGTGATTGCAATTTACCTTACCAAACTTGCTTAACTTTTTTATCTCTTAAAATGTTCCAAATTAAGAGCTTAATTGGGTTACCAAACAAGCCCTTATACGAGTTCTTACTTCTTTTGTTGATTACAGATTGGGAACTGGTCTAGGTGGCTTACTGACCTATTTGGGATTGACGATGATTGCTCAATCGAAGAAGAAAATGAACACGAAAACGACGATGAAAGTGAAAGAAAAGACCCCTTTAAGGCTTTCCATCTTCTTAATGCGTTGAGTGATCTTATGATGCTTCCAAAGGACATGCTTTTAAGTAGTTCAATCAGAAAAGAGGTTTAAATTCTTAAAGATTCACAGCTTATTCTTTTAGCTTCGTTAATGGCTACAATTAATCTAGTCCGACTCATTAAATTGGTTTTTTGAAGGTGTGTCCTACATTTGGTGCACCTTTGATAAAGAGGATCCTGGACACTTTTGTCCCTGATGAGTTTTGCCCTGACCCAATCCCCGAGGTTGTGCTTGAAGCACTAGATTCAGAGGTTAGTTCATAAGACTATAACAATGTGGTTTACTTTTTCTCTGCTCTTTTTACTTGCCTTTCTATCGTAGAATTCAGTAAAAAATAACCCATTCGACTAGCCTAATTTCATTTCATTCTCCCTCATTAATTAAGAAAAGGTCCCATTTGACATGTCAATCTTTTTAAATGCGTTATTCCACTGCCCACTCCAGAAGCTTGGACAAGTCGCCCTGGCCCCCCTGAGGTTTGAGTTTGGTTTCGTTTCAATTTCCGCCTTGTTAATTTTATGTAGGCTGAAGGACTATTTTCCCCTGAATCTTTAATATAGTTTGGACTTTGCATTGAGTAAAATAGTCATTTAACTGTAAAATTAATGCTTTCTAAAATGTGTAGCTACTTGTTTTCACCTTCTTGATATTAAACTAAACCTAATCCTTTACAATACTCGTCATTTTATTTCGGTTAGGATCATTTCGAAGGTGGTGAAGATTGTGTGACACATATCCCATGTTCGGCCACTGCAGTATCTTATATCCCACCATCATCATCTTCAATTTCTCGTGCCCTCGGAGACGGCCGAAGCCAGAGCCAGCTGACACGAACAGGGTCCACAGTACTAAGGAAATCGTACACCAGTGATGATGAACTCGAAGAATTGAATTCACCCTTAACTTCAATTATTGACAGTTTCCGCCCTTCAACTTCTCCTTCAAACCCTAGTTGGACTTTGAAGGAAAATGGCAACCAAAACTCCATTAGGTATCAACTTCTGCGAGAAGTCTGGAAGAATAGTGACTAGTGATGATCCTTTGCCTTGTCAGATTTGTTGGATGTCAGATATCATCAGGCACGGAAGAATAAATGGTCTTTATGTTTGTTCTATGGCTGAAGAATAAGAGACGAGTGCATTAGTGCTTTAGAAAATAAAACTGGAATTTTTATCTTTCTTGGTGTGTTGGTACTCTGTTTTGACCTGCCGGCCTGTTCATGTTTCCTGTTCTTGATGTTTCGTACAAATGTCGTATTTTGTGAACTAGGGTTGAGAGTATTGTTTATAGAAGTTCAGTTTTCACCGGAAGAAGGTGCAACGTTAGGTTGATTCATAATTTGGTACACACACACAAACAATTGTTGCAAGTATGACATGTGGGACCCACAAATAAAGACGTAATAAAAATTTTTCATTTTAGGATTTTGAACTTTGGGTGGAACAACCTTTTCAAAAAATTTGAACTGGGATGGAGGGGGTATATATCTTTTCTCCATCTGTATTTAAAATTCTATTTTTAGCAACATTTTGGAGGAAAAATTGTGTCTTTCTTTATTTAGAAACTATTTTGTTTTTATATATATATAGATTTCTTTAATTAACGTGACTCGCTTTCACACTCACAACATCTACTCCACTAACACTTTTACTTAAGAGATTACGAGATGGAGAGAGCATACATCAAACTGTAACAAAATAGAGATACACAAGGTAGAGAATAGGCTCTTCATTTATGTAAAGCACCAAATCAACAAATGTTTTTGATGCTCTTCTCAAATTTGTTTCTGGAACTACATTACACACTTGCAACATTAACAAAACCCTTCGCGCTTGTAAAAAAAAAAAAAAATGAAAACCTATATAAGCCTTCAAAACTGAACCGGATGTGTTAGCAATTGCCACCACCAGTGATTTATGTTACACTCACATATGCTATATATTCTATCACGCCGGGACTAGAACGGTCAAAAATAGAGTTGACTTTGATACCAAAAAGGCAAAAACTTAATAATCATGCAGTCAACTTCTGGGATGAGGAACTGACAGTGTTCATGTGTTGAAGATGAAGGGCAGCCAAGAGGCCTTTCCATGTTTCTCCAGGTGCACCTGTGACTTGAAATTCTAGAAGCTTCTTCTGCTTCCTATAGTAATCCTCTAATGGCTTGATCTGAGGAGAGAGATTTCCATGTTAGTCAACAATAAAACACTTCACATAAATCATACTCCCTCCCCGTCCCAAAATGAGTGCCTATTTTTCCAAGAATTTTGTCCCAAATAAATGTCCACATTTTTTGGAGAAGTGTCCAAATCATCCGGCATGAAACAAGTTCTAATTCACACTTATGACTCGTGAAGCAATATGATGAAATCATTAAGGGTTGTAATGTAATTATGCTACTAAAATGCTTATACATCAACTTTTTTAAATGTCCCTCAAATTTTAAATTGGACATTTCATTTTGGGACAGAGGAGGGAGTACAAAAATAATCTTGGGAAACAAAAGGCTGATTAAGAAATAATCTTGGGAAACAAAACAATACCTGCTCCACATAATTTTGGAGTTTCTTTCCTAATGCAACTTCAGTGTCAGAATCATGAGATTCCATTTGATCCTTTCTTGAATGAAGATCCAGGTGTAACTTTGAATGACCAGCAGCAAGAAAATCTTGGCATGATGTGCAAGATTGAGGTCCCACATGTTTTTTAAGCAAGCAATCATTTGTGCACTTGAAATTTAAGACAAGATCTATATCTGCAATCTGATCAAGAATCTCCTGCAGTAGACATACACAAAAAAGACAAACTCTTTGAGCAAACTTATGAAACCCAAAGTTTAAAATGCAGAAATGCACTAAATTTGCACTTGGAACTACTTCAAAAGGAAGATCTTTTTGGAATCCAAATGAATAATGCTAATTACTGGTATCTAAAAAGTACTCTATACAACATGACACAAAAAAGGGAAACCTCACATCACTGGCGGAGGCACATACATCATAAGGAGGGCTAAATTACCAGTAAGATCATAAATTTTTATCAATTTTGCCCCTCCCCCTTGTATTGGAAATAAATGCACTACATAATATTTTTACCTCCATTTGTACCAAATTTATATTCCACCATTTATTTCCCCCGCTTCTCTAAAATCCTGGCTCCGCCACAAGCCTACATGGGCTTAATGAAAAGTAACAACTACTAAGAACACACAGAAGAAAATGAAACTCACTGCTTGGATTGTAGTCCGAGGAATACCCTCCAAAATGAAGCCGGTTTCACCCCTGCAGTAGCCTTCTTCCAGCCTCTTAGACAAAAGTCCAAAAACCACTTCTTCTGGAACAAGCTTACCTTGGTTCACAGCATTCGCAATCTACAGCCAAGAAAGGATGGGAAAAACAATAGCAATAAGAGGTTGACAACAATAATCAATGAATAAATAAGAACTATGCAAGCAAGCTTAGAATAACTACTTCAAGAAATATACAACTATGCAAAATATGATCTTCCCTCTAAGTTAGTATACAGAACATAATTTGGCAAAGAGCAATGCTAGGGGCACAAAAGTAAGTCACAAAATCTTGTTCACAAAATGAGTTGACGATATTTTATTGGTTGCATCGATTTTGTGACTATTTTGTGCCCCTAGTATTATTCTTTGGCAAACGATAAACTTTTTTCCCTCTAGGTTTGTAACGCCCCAAATGTGGCCTCTCGCTAAGCACCCCAATTGATGTGTTATATCTATCTAATACTTCTTAGTATCAATATCTCCATAAACACATAATGTTCGTAATTAATTACAAACCTCTCACAATTCTACTTAAGGATATACACAATAAACCTATTTTAAAATTATAAATAAAATGCAATTCAACCATATCATGTATAACCCTTAACTTTCTTTAGTGCACTTAAACCATCATAACTTCTTATTCATAAATGGTATGACTATGAGAGTTGCATTTCTGAAAACTACACAAAGAGTACTACAATTTAGACCAAAATTTACTACAATTTAGCAAGGTTCTAAAAAGCGCTAGGCGTATGCTAGACGGTGGAGTCGGACCTAGCGCCTATGGGCCTAAGCGGGGCCTAGGCTGGGCAGAGAAATTAGACAAATTTATAAATATATTACAAATAAAATGAATTTTCAGTTTCAATGTTACCAATAAGATGAACATAAGCCAACAACAATACAACATTTTCATGTGCCAAAAATCAATCAAGATTGCATGTTGCTTTTACTTAATTAAACAAAAAAAAAAGTATCCCTATAAGCTTCAACAATCCACATTATAGAAAGATAAAACACCACAAACCCTAGATACATCAAAACCCTATCGTATTCAAATAAGAGGGGCAAAAGAAAATTACAATTACGGTCAATCTCAACATATACTCATATGAAGCTCTTAACATTCCCACACTATAGAGGAACAAATCAGCATAAATTCTATGTATAGAAGAACATTCGTGTGATAATAGTCATTCAATTCGGTACAATTTTTTAAAAAAAAAAATCATTCCACAATAGTTCATAAATAAACAAAGGAAAATTATTACGGTTCAATTCTGTACCTGTTTGTAAAAGAGATGAATGAGGATGGAGTTCTTTGACGACAGACAAGCGTCCCCATCGAAATATGGGGCACTTGAAGCAGCCGCGACAATTTCTCCAGCGTAAACGTGCTTCTTTGCCATCGGGTCACTCCATGATTACCCACTGTACGCCCCGACCTGCCTCCGATCCACCGCGACTCCTCCATTGCCGGATTCCCTCCTCGGCTCTCCGGGCCAATCCTCGTCTTCGTAGTCGAAATCATACTGAAGCTGAGCCGCTGATCCACGTAACCTCGGCTAATAGGTGGGAAGCTTTCGTGGAGACGGAGTCGTCTCAGAGAGGAAAAGACGTATAGAGCGCCGCCGCGAGACTCAGGCGACTTAGTACGGCCATGGCACGGCGGCTGATGAAAAAAAAGAGAGGGTTTTAGGTGAGAGACAACAGAGAGTGAGGGATGAAATGAAAGGGTTTGAATGGGAGGAGAGGGGCAAGGGGCGAAATTTGGGGAGGAAAAGAGGGAAGAATTACGATGATGCCATTGAGGGACAGGTGTCGAGATGAGAGTGGGTGTTGGGATGATTTTTTGGATCGTGAGCTATAGGTGTGTGGTTTAACGGTAAAAGGCAAAAGGAATAAGAAATGTGGACTCCATACACCCCGGAAAGTTGTGGTTTTTCATATCGTGTTTAACCGGTTCGCACCAAACGTATTTTAAATAATAATTTACATTGATATCCGAAATGATATTTCTATTTTACTTTAATTCGAACTCAAAACGTGATATTTTAAATAATAATTTACTAGTACATTGATTCAATTATTTAAATAAATATTTAAAAAAATCATGTTATTAATAGTATTTATAATAATATATTAATAACATGTTTACAAATTTATCAAAATAATAACCTAAATTTATTTGCTCAAATATCTTTATGTAAAAAATATGGAAAGATCGGTTCGGAATAGAGAAAGTATATTCCATTTTCACGTTATTTGCTTTCTGAAATGACATTTGTAACAATATTCTAAAATTTTCAACACTTTCTCAACCTAGTTAATTAAAGTGGATTTAGGTTGAAATTCGACATAAATCTGTAATTTATGATCAAAATTCATAGATTTTTGGTTGATTGTGTATTTTAGGATAGAGTAATATAGTGTGCAATCCATCCTTCTAGTATATGAAAGTAGGCGAAAACGCCTAGGGTTGTGCCACCTTACAAGGTTTTTGGTTTCTCTAGCCTCTCAAGCATCCACGTCACGAGAATTGAAGAGTTTATGACCTTTGTGATCCCGATAATTCATTGTAAGACATAGTTAATAACATAAGGTATACGAATAGGTAAAGGTTATAAGTTAATGCAATATAATACAATTATAAGGGTAAATATACTTGCTTTCAATACTAGATGAATGTATACTTCACAACTATGCATCCGCGTTAAAGTACATTGTGTATTTACATTATCTCCTTAATGTACTAAAGTTACATAACAGCTTAGTATTAAGTGCAATGTATATACTCATATAATAATCACATGTACATTGTATATGTACCAAGAGAATAAGAACATTATACTCCCTCCGTCCCGCTAATATTAGCACATTTTCCTTTTGACGTCCCGCTAATATCCGCACACTCCCAAAAAGGAAACTTTATATTAATAAAATATTCACCCAACCCCACTCATTCTCTCTCCTACATTATTTTAATACTCACAACACCATTATAATTTATTACACCCTCCACTCATTCTCTCTCCACTCATTCTTTTACACTCACAACATTTTATTAAAATATCATATTTCTTAATTCCCGCGCAAATAGTGTTTGTGCTAATATTAAGCGGACGGAGGGAGTATTGACTACTTATAATGTATTCTACTTCAAAGAAAAGAACTCATTAAGAAGCAATAGCTAATTGAACTAGAAAACTATAATAGGTCAATATACCCAGTATAGCCGATCATTAAGTAGCAAAACTCGATTTTAATAGAAGCCGAAGAAGCTAAATTCCCTCAAAAAGACACAAACCGCACGTAGATATTCTCAACTCGAATCTAAGCTCTTAATTATCTTATACTCTTTAAATACTCATGTAATTATCCGCTAAAGGTTTACTCTCTCTTTTCATATTCACATCTCGCAAGCTTAATAACATAATCTCGTGATTATTTGAATTCTCCTCTGGGACTAATTGGTGATTGCAAATTTCTTTTCAAGCATAGAAACTCCCGTGAACTATATCACAATAGTCTTAAGAGCATTCATTTCTCTAGATAAAGATATTGCAAATATACAATGTATTTATATTCCTTGCAGAGAGTGAAAACTCTCACAATTTTCATTCTCTTCAGACTACAAATTTCTGTCTCAAGCCTCAGAAATCCCGTAATTATATCACAATAAAGTCTTAAGCATTCATTTAGATAAAAATATTACAAATATACAACAATGTATTTGTTTCTTGGCAAGAGAGTGAAAACTTACAATTTCTCATTCTCTCTTCTCGGTGACTCGAAAAATTTCTTTTCAAGCATAGAAACTCCGTAGAATTATATCACAATAGTCTTAAGCATTCATTTAGATAATGATATTGCAAATATACAATGTATTTGTTTCTCGCAGCAGAGTGAAAAATCTTACAATTTCATTCCCTTCTACGCACGCACCTATAAACATTTCCGGTATGGCTCCACAAAATGTCCTTTTTATCCTACGGCAGCTTTAGAAAGGTCGCGCTGTGAAAAAAAAATTCTCTTATACGTGTCTTCTCAAGCATATGGAAATCCTATGCAATACAAAAAGAGGTTTCCCGTGTGTGTGAATTGACTGTCAAGCATGTAATCTTTTTTAGCTATCGATGAATTTAACAAAATAATAAAACTACAATTTATTTTAATTTAAATCAATGAGGAAGGAATACACATTAATAAATCTTATGTTAATTGTCATTTTTTCCCTCTTACAGCGTGACTCTATACATTGTTGCATCGTAAGTAAATTTGTTCCCGATTTTGGCCAGGTTTATTTGAAGAAGGATTCTTGCTATACCTGGCAGTTAAGAATTTCCATACAAAATGAGTATAGTAAATCGCCTTTTCGCATAGTACATCATGTGGACCTAGGTATTTTGCTTTGATGCCTCCACCGGTCGTAGAAGAGATTGTTAAGTGGTATTCCGAAGATTTCCTAGGCATAGTTTCAACGTTATACCATATGAAAGACTTTTCGTTGGAAATCAAGGACTGACTTAGAAGAATCTTTGTGGCAAGTGTTTGTTTCAATGTTATCTTTTCTTTCTCTACTATTTGTTTGCAGAATGAATTTGAATTGTCCAATTCAACTTTGGTCCTGTAGGTAGATGTCATCGGGTATGTACGCGGCGCTGTCGGCTATCGGGTCATCGCACGCAGCAATCTCTACAAGGCCATGTGCTTCCTCTATGCAATATGTTGATATTCAAGACGATTCAAGGTTTGTGGTATTGATTTATACATTAATTTGCAGTTGATTTCGCTGACTTCGATTATAATTTACTATCAAATCATAGTAAATCAAGCAAGAATGTGAGAATAAATTGAGAATTACTCTTCGGGAGATGAGGTTATTGAAAAGGGTAAGAGTCTTGCTACAAGCATGCAACGTGTATGGATTATATCTTCAGCTATAGCGAAGCCCGAGTCTAATGGTGTGTACACTGAAAATTAATTATTGTGAATTTGATTTTTGTAAATTTCCCCCAAACATTCATATCTAATTCTATTTTCTAAAATGTAATCGCGTAGGTAATCTCATTGTCTTCGAGCAATAAGCAACAACATTTCACAATGACAAAGTGAAATACCCGCGATTGATGACTTTATAAAAAGTAGCCATTCAAAAATTATCCTTTTTATTAACTATTTTCTCCTCATATCACTTTCTACACCGACTCTCTAATTGATATAGGATTGGAACGACCGAAGTTGGCAATGAAATAGGAACCATACCTATGCATCCTACTTTTATTGCAAAGGAGGAATATGAAAAATAAAATGCTTATCCGGGATGTGAATGAGCTTCTTTTACAAAGTGTGAGAAGATGGTAAGAATTGATCTAAATCCAAACGATACTTTATGTTTATGTTTAATGCAAAACGCATTTAATGGTTCGAGTGAGGAGATAATTTTGTTTTTTCTTTAATTAAATTGCGTAAGAGCCCGTTACATGTTTATGCCGTGTCTCAACGATTGAGGAAACAAATGGTTGGAAATACAACTCATGTTCAAGTAGTATTTGTAAGAAAAACTTCGCCTAAGGATGGCAAGTTATTCTCAGAATGGATGTGAGAAGTATGAGATATATCCAGCTATAAGGTATCCGCCGAACTCGTTTACATTCATTTAATTCCATTATTTTCTTGGTATATATTATTAAGTTTTGATTAATTTTTTTATGTCTTAAGGTATAGGGTGGAGGCAGTTACATGATGGGACCGACTCATTGAGGTGTGTTATGTTTGATAATAGCCTAGAGAAGTTATTAAATATAAAGGCCTCGATTTGTCACGTATAGTGGAAGAGGTAACTTTGAATAATTTTCAATATAATGTATGTTTCCTTTTTTTCCTCCCAATGTAACTAAATTCTTACCGATTGTAATCGTAGGAAGGGTATGCGTAACCTTTGCATCGGACAAATGCGTAAAATAATTGGTAAATGTAATGTGTTTCAACTTGAGTTTAATGAGCGCAAAGAGAGGCACCAATTACGAAAAGTGCTTTACAGCTTAAAAGAAAAGAGTTTTGTTTGAAAGTGATATCCGTGTCTAGTGGGTCAATGAGGTAATACTTAGTTGATACATTTTGGTCTTAGTCTCTATAAAATATAATGAATATATTACGAATTTTTTTTTCCCAGGAATGTAATATTGTTTACCAACCCAATACAATTGACATTTCGTTAAAACCCCACCGGGCCATTGTGAGAAAAGGAACATTCTCAAGATAAGGTCCACTTTTCCCATTGTAGTTTAATTACCGAATTTATTTTTTGTAAAGGGAATGTTGTTTAAATAAGATTCATTTTTCAAACTCGAAATGCAACAAACTACAATGTTTTTTTGTAAAAAATTATTGTTTCTTCTCTTATATTTATATATCGACTCACTACATTGCAACTTCAAAGGATATGAGCGTACATCCGGGCAAGTTGCAGAGTCAGATGAACGAGATAACGTAAAAGGAAAAGGCGTGGATCTAGCCAAGAAAACAAGGAGAGGATTAGGGTTTTAACAATTATATGTTCGAGACTTCTTTAAACTATTTTTTCTTGAGTTATTAATTAGTTATGCCGTGTTTTGGCTAAGATTTTTTATATGTTTTTGGTTAATTTGTGAACGTATGCAAAGTGGTTTTACGTTATTTTGTTAATTAGTTTTTGTTTAAAAAAGGTTAAGCTACCTATAGTGAATTCATGTTTTGTCTATGTTTATTGGTATATTTTTTTTTTTCTTTTTGAATTGGCTCATGTGCAAAATTATTTTTTTGCTATATTGCTGAGTAGCTTGATGCTATATGAAGGGATTTTAAAAATGTGTTTGATAATTTGAGAGGAAAAGAAAGAGGGAATCCCCTGTGCTATTGACTGTTTTAGGGACATAAGAATATAAATTGGCCATTACCGTTTGGTTGAGATTTTTCTCTGTTGAATATTATTTTTTCAAAAGTATGTATTTACCTTTACATGACGAGGGGAATTGTATAATAAGAAAGGAAAACTGTATGCTATGCTTATTTGAGAGGAGTTCCTTATCGAAATCTCCTCTCCATTTGGATAACAAGGGAAATGAGCAGGATAAAATTGCTTTATAGATTTGGGAGTTGAAAAGTGTCAAAGGTCAAGATAGAAAGTTATTGCAGGAGAATGTTCTGAGATGAAAGAGTTGAGTATAAGGAGGATCTTATGCATTCTGAAGATGAAGTGAAACCCTTTTGTATTCAAATTTATTATTAAATTCATGTGATGGTTAAGTTCACAATGCCCTTTTCTATATACCCTGACTTTTTTAACTTTATATATACATGTATCTCAAAGCAATTGAGGTTTTGAATTCCAAATCATATTCCAATTAGTAGGTGGATACTCTTTCCTGTTTCATTCTAACGTAACCAACCGAAAGTATGGCAAGTGAAGAGACTTTGTGAAGAAATTGCCGGGAGCTCGTGAACCAGTGAATCGATTCAATATAGGACAAATAACACTTGCAAATATATTTCAAAGTTGAATTAATTTGGTTTTGTTATTGATATTTTTCTTTATTATTGTAGGTTCAATTTCTAAAGAACAAAAAGAGCAAATCGTCTACACGTAAAAGCAAAGATTATCATGAAGAAAAATAAGCATATATCTCTCGAATCAAGGACCAGAAGTTCATCTACTAGGTAATAAAAGAATATGATTGTTTTACTTACGTATTCAAGAACTTTTATTTGGTTTGTTCAAATAATTGCCTCCACTATTGCTCTTCGAACTTCGCCTTTATTACTGTCTCACATGGAAAGATGATTAATTTTTTATTATTCTAGGTACAATTTCTCTAAAGAAAATGCAAGAGAAAATCGTGCACATAGAAGAGCAAAGATTATCATGATGAAAATAAGCAAACATCTATTAGTCATGGACCGTATACTCATATACCGGGTAAGAAGAGAATTAGATTGTTTTACTTACGTAAACATTAACTTTTATTCTTTATTCCGTATTGTCCCCGTTGCCCTTCGAACATCGCAATTGTACCGTTTGAAAGTGTGATAAGGTTATTAAAAATTTCATTCCAATTTGATGTTATACAGATCATCAAGTCAACAAACAAAACCGCATAACTTGCCAAAAAAAAGAAAGTTGACACTTCCCTTTGAAGAGAGTTTCTCGGCCGGCGAATTTACAACATACAAAGGTTAATATGTCGTGTATTCAAAAATTATTTGCTTATAATTTTAGAGGTAATTTCTATATTCAAATAACAATTTAAATTATTAATACACTTTTATAGTTGAAATGAAAAACTCTACGCAAAACATAGAAGAAATGAGAGGAAGAAACGAAGGGCAATTCAATGGACATACCGATAATCATCTTATAGCTAACCCCGATAACGTTTTGCATCGTGGTGCTACACGTAGAGTGCCCGCCGAAGGTAAATAGCAAAGTTAGGATTTCATTTCATCAAAATGGATTTAATATACAGCTTCCTTATGTCCTAATATATTTTACCTACGTATAAACATTCCACGTAGTTTCTTACTATGGACTCGCCCGAATTTAATTGCAAATATTGCCCTGGCTATTTTCCTCGGGGACGTGAACGTGTGAAAAAGAATTCAAGAAAAACATATCCATGTATGGTCTATGTCAGTAAATGGTAAAATTGAGCTCTCCTCCGCGTGAACCACCCGAGCCATTACGATCATTATTGTATGGAGATTTGGGATTAGTCTCAAGCAAATTTGCCGAGAATATCCGAGCATATAACTCCATGTTCGTGATGACATCAATGGGGGCTAAAGTTGAAAATTCATTGAATAAAAATGGTTCTCGTTTATGTTTACAAGATAAGCGGCCAAAATTATCATCGGATAGGGTCTATGTTACCTCAAGAAGGTAAATCGCCGAGTTTTCTTCAAATATATGTTTATGATACGTAAATGAAGTACAAAACCGAGTAAATGATGTGAATCGTGGAGAATGCAATGAGGATTGTCTTCTCAAGTTATTCAAATAGCTTAATTGAAATGTTGAATACTCACAATGAATTAGTTAAAGCTTTTAGAACATAGAGATTTATATAGAGAAGAAAATGCGAGAAATTTCACCATAAAGTTGGTCAAGAGAAGAGCAAATAAACCACGACAATATTCAGCCCCCACCACGTCCGAAATAGCCATGTTAATAGTCGGGATATGGCAAACACGAATGGAGAAAGAGATCTAATCATTCAAAGTACGTATGGTGTCTTACGAAGGATTAGTGATCTTCATCCACTATTCATGGCATTGCAATATCCCATTCTCTTTCCATACGGCGAAGATGGATTTCATTTAGATATTCCGTATATTCGGAATAATGGTCGTAGAAAGACAAAGCGAAAAATGTAACGGCAAGAGAGTACTATGCCTATGTATTGCACAGAGGAATAATCGTGGCCGACTTTACAAGATGAAGGGCGACTTTATCAACAATACATTGTTGATTGTTATACTCAAATTGAACAAGAAAGACTTCATTTTTTGAGAAATAACCAGTGGAAATTTGCGAACGTAACTATACAAAAATGTATATGATGCAAAGTGCAAAAAGGAGATTCGTACTCAAAGAATGTTGGAATGCGAACTATTTTGCCCGCCTCATTTACGGAAGTCCACAAAGTATATGGTTCAAAATTATCGGATGCAATGTCAATATGTCGGTTTATGGAAATCCAGATTATTTCATCACATTCACAAAGAACTAAATTGGAAAGAGATAACGTATCTCATGAGTCAACGTGGTGGTCAAAAAGCCGAAAACAGCCGTATAGAATCCAAGAGTTTTCAAGTTAAAATTGGAAGAAATGATTCATGATATCCTCGAAAATGAAATACTTGGCAAAGTAGAATCAGTATAAGATTATTTATTTTTTATATGTGTGAGTTTACAAAGTAATGATTGCCATTTAATGTTGAATTTTTTTCGAAGGTTATACACAATTGAATTTCAAAAACGAGGATTGCCACATGCACACATCATTTTTGGGTCAATAACGCAGCCAAACTAACATCACCGTAAACCGCTAGATACAATGATTTCAAAGAGAGATACCCGATCCTTTGGCGGATCCAAATGGGTTATGACGCTTAAACAGCTTCATGATGCATGGCCCATGCTGGAGTGCTAATCCATACTCACCATGCATGATTGATGGTTAGTCTTTTTTACCGTAAATGTCATATTATATATTTAATTAACTTCAAATTCAATTCAATTATTCAAATGTTCCAGGGGTTTGTTCCAAAAATTTCCCAAATCATTTCAAAATCGACAACAATTGGATGAGAATGGCTACTCGATTTATAGGAGAAGGGATACAGTGTTACAGCTTGAAAAAATGGTATAATGCTTGACAACAGTATGTTGCCGCCTATAATAGATACTTATTGGTGAAATACCAAAGCCATATAAATGTTGAAGCATGCAATAAGTCAAAGGCAATTAAATATCTTTTCAAATATATCACCAAAGGTCCCGATAGAGCACAATTGTTATTTCGAGCTCATATGATTTCAAGGGATCAACATCATCCACAAATTCGTATGGAAATGACGAAATCAAGACCTTTCTCGACCGTCGGTATATCTCAAAGCATGCGAAGCCGTATGGAGAATTTATGAGTTTCCTATCCATTATAGGAGACCGGCAGTTAGCCGAGAGATTATGCTATCATTTGGAAAATAAACAACTATTAATTTTCAATTGACGATTTGATTCTCCCTCCGCTGGCTAGAGTTATTAACAACCGGAAAAGGCAAGGACAACAATGTTTACATAATGGATGGAAATGAATAAAGTTGATCCAAGGGCAAGGTTTTTAACATACGCCGAAGTTCCCAACCAAATATGTGTGGTGGGAAAAAGGGGACGCTTGACTTGTGGAAAAAGGCGAGAGTCCTGGAAAGATCTATAGGTCCATCTAACGTGACGCACACCCAAGCTTCAGTGGAAAGGTACTATTCGAGATTGCTTTAAATATTGTTAAAGGGTGTGAGAATTATGAAGACATTAGAATAAAGCAGAAGGTGTAGTGCATCCAACCATGAAAATGGCATGTTACGCACGTGGGACTTTTGGAAGATGACGGGGAATGGCATGAGTCCATCGATGAAGCTAATCATTGGGCCAACAGCTTCTCGCAACTTAGGGATTTATTCGTAACAATTATACTTCTTCCATGATGTATCGTATGCAGGCATTTTTGGGAATGTAATTGGCACAAAATCGCTGATGATATTCTCGCGAAGGAGGAGAAAGATATTACGACCGCCTACTTTAGTACTAAGCGAAAATGCCGAATTGAAAAACCCGACACTCAAGCAGTAGTTGCAAAAAGTTTTGTTGGAAAATGTAAGATCTCTGTAGAAGACATGGGCCAGGGCATGCCATTGCCGTGACAAACGGTTATTGGATCAACCGAAGAACAAAGCTCAATCAGCTGGAAGAACAAAATTACGATGTACGGGCCTTATGTGAAGAACATGAGATTTTGAAGAATTCACTCAATGCGTAACAAGATATTGTCTATCATAGGGTCATTTCGTCAAGTACTCCAACGAGAATCAAAGTTTTTTTTTCCTCTACGGTTACGGAGGAACTGGAAAAACATATTTGTATACAAACTGTCTATAAACAAGTTGAGGTCCGAAGGAAAAAATCTGTTCTTTGTTTGTTTGCTTCTTCAGGTAAAAAAAGATAGACTAAATTTTTTTTAAAATTAGTTTAATAAATTCACTTGGTCTTTTTCTTTTCCACTTTTACTTTTACTATTGTTTGTTGGATATTTTAAATATAATCAACAAAGGTGAATAGCATCTTTACCGCTACTCAGGAGGTCGAACGGCGCATAGCGATCTCTCGTAATTCCCTCACATACAACATGAAAATCTCTCAACATGTCCAATAAAGTGGTGGCTCACAAACATGGAGCCGATTCAAAAGACGGAATTAATAATCCGGGATGAAGCACCACAATGGATTCTAAATAGAGTGCTTTTGAAGCCGTCAGATAGGACACTTAAAGATATTTTGAGAGATACT
The DNA here is from genome assembly GCA_022495995.1 of Adenophora triphylla var. japonica. Lineage (NCBI taxonomy): Eukaryota > Viridiplantae > Streptophyta > Magnoliopsida > Asterales > Campanulaceae > Adenophora > Adenophora triphylla. The sequence continues at coordinate 117,649 of JAFEMH010006562.1, forward strand.
CCAACTTTTGACATTGAAAGGCCATCAGTAGGGGTAAAGTGGTTCTTTTCAAAGGCGATTTCTGCATAAATCCTTCCAAACTCATTCCTAAAGGTAACCGAGGCGACTTTGTCATGTCTTCGTTGAATGCAGTATCCTACTTATGGATTAGTTGTGAATTATATGCCTCGTCTCAAACAAAAATATGCGATTGCAAGCATCCGCCATGCAAGGAAATGAGAATAATTTAAGTTTGGAGGATTTTCTCTATAATGTGATTATTAGAATAGGAGATGGCCGAAGAAAAGGCAAGAACAAGAGGAGACGTCAAGAAGCGGAATGGGTAAAAATACCAAAAGAAATACTTTTAGATCCTATCGAAAAACCAATTGAGGATATATTCAATTCCACTTATCCAGATTTTGGATGTAGGAAATTTGAGCTCGATTACTTGACAAACAGAGCTATTTTAACTCCAAGGAATGAGGTCGTGGACGAAATAAACTCATACATCATGGATTTGGTGGATTCTGAAATGAAAGAATACCTTAGTTATGACACAATTTGACATGTCACAGAAAGCACTTTGAATCATGAAATGTTGTATCTGTTGAATTCCTTAATAGCTTAAAGTTTGCCGTATACCTAATCATACTCTGCGTCTTAAGATTGGAATACCTATTATGTTACTTCGAAATGTCAGCCCAAGCCAAGGTCTTTGCAATGGCACGAGACTTATTGTGAAGCAACTAGGTAAAAGAGTTATTGAAGCTACCATCATTTATGGATCAAATATTGGGGATAAAGTGTTAATTCCTCGGATGACATTAACATCCGCAGAAGGAAAACTTCCCTTTGTCTTAAGAAGGAGACAATTTCCTGTTAAAGTTTGTTATGCAATGACGATAAACAAGAGTCAAGGACAAACATTGGGAAATGTTGGTTTGTATTTACCCCAACCAGTGTTTAGTCATGGACAATTGTATGTCGCTATTTCTAGGGTGAAGACACCGGACGGACCGAAAATTCTCTGCCTAGAAACAGATGATGAGTACAAAGGTTGGACTAAGAATGTTGTGTACAAAGAAATATTTGATAAATTATGTTATTAATAATTTTCAGTTAGCAAATGTCTGTTTAACAGTGCAATTTATATGTCTTAAACATTATTGGCAATACAAATAATTTATGATAATTATTTGACTACTCTGAACCTTATTCGTTTCATACGTATGAAACATGTAATGTTATTGACGTTATGTGTTGCTAGTTTCTATCTAACTTTACAATTTACTTTAAATATTCATTATATTCTAAACTTTGTATTTTAATTTTGAACTTAGTTCGATTATGTTTCTTACTTAATGTTAATCTTTTCATCTTAATTATGTTCATTCACGTATGGATACTTTATAACGTATAAAAAAAGAATCGAAAAGCATAATTGCCAAGAAAAGAAAAGGAAATTTACACCTACTCAAACATATAACCATCAAACAAAATATTCTGAACATATTTCCATTACATTAAACATACTAAAAACCCCCCAAAATATCAAACTGGGATCAAGTTTGATAACATCTTTGGACCCCCACCCTAAACAACCTGTTCTGACCTTTAGAAACAAAAACATAATGACCATATCCATACCCTCCAACGACTAAAACTTTTGAAAACAAAAAAAAAAAAAAAGGAAACATCCTCCTAGCCACCTACATCTAAAAACCATTGGAATGACCATTTGACGGACCATTGGAATAACCATTTGACATTATGAATCGGAACTACCGGCGCCGCATCAACAACACCATCTCCATCGACTAGAGGACTCGCACCACCGTTGGTTCCGGAACCGCCGATTAACTTCTATAAAACTAACAACCCGATCATTAATTCCACTAACCGAAATTTTTCACTCTTGAAAAAAAGTATAAAATCATCTCATTGCCCCCTCCCCTTAACTCCATCATGCGAAATTCATCATAATAACCCAATAACAAGTCGAAAATGGTAGACCTTCCATAACCTACACTCGTATTGCAACATCGGGGCGTAAAATGGACATAAGTATTGAACTTCGTAGTCATGTCTTCAGCACTCACATACTCATCGATATGAACATGAAAGATAATGGCCCATTTCCCCTTCATCATCAACAAGTTGATTAGGGAAATTATCGGCACACTAAAAATCTCCAACCTCTCAAACATTTGATTAGAAGATCTACGAAGCACAAACCTAACTTCATCACCCTCCTATCAACTACA